>JANAVB010030835.1:0-205000 GCA_029216955.1 Iris pallida
AAATAAAAATAGAAAAGAATGAACAAAGTCTTACTTGAAACCAGTAGAGCTTTATTGATAGATAACCAGGCTCTGATACCAGATTAGTGACAAGGACGACCTGTGAGAATGGGAACCCGTATGGACTAGTTCGTGTGGCACCGAGAGTTGTGTAGAACGTGGTCGAACATGTGTAGGGTTGCGCAGTCGAACGTCACTTTCATTGCCCCCCCTCCTGGCTCTAACATTCCATGAATGATCTTTTAGAAATTGTTGTCTGTCGGAATATTATAAGTGCAGATTTTGTCATCTATCTCACCACGCTGTGCTGCGGGTGGAAATTTGTTAGCAAGGGAGACATTAAAGGGTACTCTAGGAATAGAGCGGTCATCAATGTCAAAATAATGATGATTAAAGGGAGGATAATTGCGAAGATTATCCATACCTAATAAGCAATCATTATCAAAGTCCTTTGGGAGTAATCGGAAAGTATATTTATATGTTTTGAAATTTCCATGGATATCAAGGATTTGGACGTCAACTATTGCGCCAAAATCAACTGAGATCTGTCGACCCATGAAATCATTTAATCTGCAGGGTCTGTCAAGTTTGTAACGTAGATGTTCGGGTATGAACAATTCTTGTAATAAACTAACTTCAGCTCCTATGTCAAGGAGTGCATGAATAGTTAATTTCTTATACCCAGGGGTACAAATAGTGAAGGGTATATAGATATGTCCTTGTGGGAAAGTTTTAAGATCAAGGGTTGTCTTGAGCATTAGTCGTGTTAATTAATTGGTCCCAATCTAGGACTTCATCAGTAGTTATATTGGCATCAAGTTGGAGCCAATCGTCAATATTAAATTTATTTAGCTTGCAAGCCTCTAATTCGACTTGATCTAAAGAAGTGCTTGGAAGATCTAGATCAATTAGATCTTCAATTGGTAGGTCGATATAATCACTTGTATCAATATGATCGATCAAGGTATTTGTATTTGGATCCGCAGAATTAGTATCCATGTTTAGATCAGTTTCTAAGTCGAGAAGCCGAGAGAAGGTTACCCGACGCTCTTTTTGTTTGTTTTTGAACGTACTCCTTGTTTCGTCTATTTTTATAGACTCGAATATGTTCACGTAATACTCTCTTTGTATGTTCAGTATGTTTTAAAACAATAGACCTATAATTTGATTTAGGAGTCTCCCTTCTAAGGATATCCTTAAATTTATTTTCTAGGCAGAGCATCTTATAAGCTTCACAGATTTGTGATGAATTGAAACTCATATTTTATTTATATTGACTGGGGCCTTTGCCTTTGTCAACTTCTATTAAGAAAGATCAGAACTGTTTTCCCCAATTTGGGGTAAAGATGTACCAATGACTAGATGATCTCTTCTGGACCTTTCGTTCATTAAGAGTCTAGTCCTTCCCTCCATAGGGGTTTCACTGATACTTGTTCTATAGGCAGAGATATCAGAAGAAATAGATATTCTTCCTGTATCAAGATGTCCCATGGAATTAGATCATAAAATTCTTACTGAATTAGAGGAAGATGACTCCTCATCATGTGACTGAGGTCTACTTCCGCTTAAGACAATAGAGATGGTATTTCCAGAAGCAATAAAGTACTCAGTAGGTACTTTAAGTTTTGGTTTTAAGAATTTGACAAAAACTTGTATTTCATTGTCAAGCCTTAAATGTTCTAATTTTACTAGTCGGGGTTGTATAGTCTTTCCTATACCAACCTCAAAGAGTTTAACTAAATGTTTGGGAGTAATGGATTTAAATGTTGGAGTATCGTTTAAAGCCATACAGTGTTCCCATTGTATACCCAAAACCTTAGATCCTGGCATAAGTTCTATGCCTTGAAGGTTTATGGATAAAGTACACGTTTTTTCGATATTTTTATCATCAAGACTTATCGAAAAGTCAGGATGAATGTTTATTCCAAATAACCTGTTTACCAGGTTTGATTTAGCTCCTCCAATAATACTATTAAGAGGGCTGTTGATGATACGTTCGTCCATACAGACAACTAGTATGGGAGTATCAATTCCTGTTCGAAAAAGACCAGTTATTTTAACTGAATCAGTATTAGAAGAGAGTTTCATCATATTTATGTTAGTAGCCCATTGGCATCATTGGATCACCAAGGGTCCAACTTATTGGACTGCGGGTCTAGCCGTTTTGCTAGAAGCAGTATCGTCCATATGAGTTTTTCCTAGGCATTTAAGATCATTCCTAATTTGGATGATTTATCTTCCAACATTAATAACATTCGTTCGGATGGTATGTATATTACTACTCATGTCAATAACATCCTTACGGATGCTTTGCATATTTTCATGCATAGTACTGTTCATGGTCACCAATGTGTCCATGATAAAGTTGTATATCCCATTTTTAGGGTTATCAATAGAAGGAAGATGAACAAGGTGTTCATATCCTTTCAAATTGTAGGGACAACGATGGTCGTTCGCTGAAACACGATATTCGGCTTTCGTCTTAATATTGTCTCCCATGGTTAGGAGTTGTTCTTGAGTATATGAGCTATGGTAGGCTCTAGTAATTTTTAACAAAAATATTCTGAGATCTCTGTAATGGCTCACTTTGACCCTTAATTTCGCGGTTTGCCATAGTTTCCCTACGTTCCTAGATCTGTGTCCCGGAACTACCGTGGCTTTCTGGCATGGTTTGGCCTCGAACATACGACCACAAGCCTGAACTACCGCTTCACAGAATTAGAGCACAGCTTTGGTTCGTTTCCTACACCTAGCGTAAGAGCTATTGCACACATCTCAACGTTATTCTTGTTAAAATAACTAGAGTTCCTATCATAGATCCATACTCAAGAACTCAAGTTTACTCAGACATAATTAAAATAAAAACAGAAAAGAAAGAACAAAGTCTTACTTGAAACCAGTAGAGCTTTATTGATAGATAACCAGGCTCTGATACCAGATTACAGCGGAAAATAAAAACACATAAAGAAAGTAGAAAAGAGCACTCAGAAGACTTGTTACAAGAACACTCAAATTTGTTGCCCTTACATTACAAAGAGCCTCCCAATATATAGGCTCAGGGACGGTACTAACCGGTTTAGCCGGTTAAGGCTACCCGTGTCAACAATCTTCCTTCAATAATTGAAGAAAGATTCCTCCTTATCTTACAGCTGGTATGCCATCACATCTCCACAAGCTGGTACGCCGTCACGTCAGTACTTTATTCGTTTCGGATAGAAACGAATCTTCCACCTTGCTTGTATTATTGTTATGGTGGGTCCCCCTCCCATATCATATTCCACCAAAGTTTCCACTCATCAAAATCTGACGGTGGAGGTGGTTCTGGGCCCCAGACTGCATCAGCACAATTAATATTTTCCCACCAGATTTCTAACTCTTCAGTTTCCCAATCCTCTGAGTCAGAAAGTAGCAGAGAGAAAGGCTCTTCTTCAGGCCAAGGACAAGAACCCACAGACTCTTCTTCTTGCTCCATAGAGGATAAAGATTGATTTTGCCCACCAAGCTTCATAGCTGCTGGAGCTGAGACGCAATTGTAGCCTCCACAATAATTGCATCCTCTGCGCAGTCATCTCCTTTTGCATGTAAACCTGCTAGACCAAGACACATATTGTTAAAAAAAATCTTGGAGCAGGGTCATGTTTTCCTCTTCATTGACGGGCTTCACAGTAACATAGTCCGCTAAAATGATATTGCTGCTGCTAGAAAGGACCGCCTGTCCTTCAGAAAGCTTTCGGGCTTCAGCAAAAAATTCTCTGGCAGCGCCATAGCGTTCCTTCCCTTCGTTGAAGTTGCCTTTCTTGAAATGTGAGAACTGAAGTCCTGGATCTCCAGCAAAACGGTAGAGTTCCCAAATCTGATATGAGGGGAAGCACTTGATGTATCGCTTTTCCTCCCAAATACTCCAGATTCTGAACCTGAAAATGATTTAAAATCTGGAAGCACTAGCTTTTGTACCTTCCCAGCAAATTTCTGGGATTAATTGCTTATAGATGTTATCATTTGAAGAGCAGATGAACATCTCATGAACAAAACCATTTTTTATTTGTATGGGCAGGTTAACAATCTCTTGGAAGCAAGATACCAGGTGAATGTTCCCGTAACTGGAGTATACTACCTCTAACCCTTCAAAATACTTAGTGATGTTGGAGTCATCTAAGCGCCTGAAATAAGTTAGAAGTCGGGCTTCATCAATCAGCCCCTGCTTGTATCTTGTAATCATTCCTTGTGCCATGCCTTCAGCGTCCATGCTTTGAGTTCTTTCATCGTCAATGGACAGGAAGGAGCAGAGCTTCAGTAAGTCTGGTATTCTAAGATTAACCAGATCATGGCTGTTGATCTGCTCAAGAATTTTGCAGAGTTTCTTGTGTTCGGAAGAATGTCCACTGAAGAGATCCTTATCCATAACATCAAGCGCAGGTGAACTTGATGTAGCACTATAGGCCATCATCACAAGTGGCTGCTGTCTGACTTCGTGCAGTTTAGAGTTTAGCTGTTCAGCCCTGGCTCTAACCAAAAGAAATTGTTTTTCAATTTGAGACAACCAGAGGTTGGCTCCTTTGGTATCATTTGACTGAATGGCCCGGTAGCAGCCATTAAACTTATCCCAAGAATCCTTATCATTTTTTTCCAATTCTTGGTTCTACCAATTCTTTACAACGGTACTTGCAAAAATCTTGTTCTGGAAAGGAACGAGCCTCTTGGGTCCTCTTTTCAGAAACTAGGCCTGTGTGCCCTGAGATGCCTGTGTGGCTTGTGAGGCCTGTACGGCCATAGATTGGGACTGTGTGCCCTGAGGTGCCGGGATGGCCATTTGGCTATTCGTCTAGCCTGCTACTGCCGGAGCCGGGCTGTTCGCCTTAGGCATTCCGGAAGAGGAAGATGATGCCTGGTTGTTGGCACCAGATTTGGCTTTTTTTCTGGCCAGTAACAGGAGTGAAGGCATCCTGCCGCTTCATTTCTTCATAAATTGTTTTCATTTTTTTGTACTCGTCTGGATCGATAGCATCACGGCCTGGTAAGAGTATCAGCAAGAAAGTTAGTATATCCGGGGATATAATTGACTTCATAATTAAAAATTTCTAAATAAATGGCAATTCTAATCCTTCGAAGATTTTTTTCTAGATTATTAATAGTTTTCTTTTTAAGAAACTGAGCAACAGATTTATTGTCAGTCTCAATAATAAAATTTTTATAAAGATGATAAATTCTCAAACTTTTTATTGCTAATTTAACAACTAGTAGTTCTTTATCATAAGTCGCATATTTAATCTGGGTCTTAGTAAATTTCTCAAAGGTATATGCTATAATTTCTTTGTTTTTTGCAATTAATACTCCTGCCCAAAAATAATCAGAAGCATCAGTTTGCAGAACTAACTTGTCTTCATCTAATGGGAAATAAAGGATTTTTTGGTCCTTAACCAGATCCTTAATTTTAGCAATTTCTTCTTTCTCTTTTGGTGAAAGCGTAATAGATATCTTACTAGTGTCCCACTTTCTGGGTTGTTCACCAGTTATGGTTTTATACTTGGCTTGTTCAGCTGCTAGCTTATCATGTAGTTTCTCAACTCTAGCAGAAAGATGAGGAATAAACTTTCTACCATAGTTAAGCAATTCAAGAAAGCTCTAAAGTTCTTTCAAAGTTTTGAAGTCTTCAGGAAAATCTTTTATTTTAGCATAAATGTGTTGCTGTAATTCAATCTGACCATTTTTATTTCTTTACCTAAGAAATCAATTTCTGTTTTAAACAGTTCAATCTTCTTAGGACTAAGAATAATAACATTGTCAAGCAATAGCCTTGATACTTGTAATAAATGATCTTTATGTTCATCAGCAGTTTTAGAAAACACAAGAATATCATCAATATAGACAACTATAAAATTGAGATGTCCGAATATTGAATTCATCCATTTTTGGAATATCTGTGGAGCGTTTTTTAATCCAAATGGCATAACTAACCATTCGAAATGTCCCTGAGGACAACTGAATGCAGTTAGCTCAATGGAAGTTTTATCCGCAAGCTTGAGTTGCCAAAAACCAGATTTGGCGTCAAACTTACTATAAAACTTAGCTCCCTGTATCTGCCTAATTAAATTTTTAGCAGAGGGGATGAAATAACTGTCAAATTTCGTGTAGCTATTAAGCTTTCGATAATTAATAACCATTCTAGCATTTCCTCTTTTGATCTCAGCATGATTCCTAACTAGGAATGCTGGAGATGAGTGGGTACTATGGCTTTTTTGTATCAACTTTAATCGAAGTAGTTCATCAATCTGTTTAGCAAATTCTTCCTTGTCTGTAGGAAAACCATAATGCTATTTACACGAACTTTCGATTCTTTATGTATGTCTAAAAGCTCAATTTTACAATATCGTAGGGCTTTATCAAACTATTTTAATGGATTGTCAGAATATAATGGCTCTAACATTCCATAAATGATCTTTTGGAAATTGTTTTCTGTCAAAATATTATAAGTGCAGATTTTGTCATCTATCTCACCACGCTGTGCTGCGGGTGAAAATTTGTTAGCAAGGGAGACATTAAAGGGTACTCTAGGAATAGAGCTGCCATCAATGTCAAAATAATGATGATTAAAGGGAGGATAATTGCGAAGATTATCCATACCTAATAAACAATCATTATCAAAGTCCTTTGGGAGTAAGCGGAAAGTATATTGATATGTTTTGAAATTTCCGTGGATATCAGGGATTTGGACGTCAACTATTGCGCCAAAATCAACTGAGATCTGTCGACCCATGAAATTATTTAATCTGCAGGGTCTGTCAAGTTTGTAACGTGTTCGGGTATGAACAATTCTTGTAATAAACTAACTTCAGCTCCTGTGTCAAGGAGTGCATGAATAGTTAATTCCTTATACCCAGGGGTACAAATAGTCAAGGATATATAGATATGTCCTTGTGGAAAAGTTTTAAGATCAAGGGTTGTCTTGAGTATTAGTCGTGTTAATTAATTGGTCCCAATCTAGGACTTCATCAGTAGATAGATTGGCATCAAGTTGGAGCCAGTCGTCAATATTAAATTCATTTAGCTTGCAAGCCTCTAATTCGACTTGATCTAAAGAAGTGCTTGGAAGATCTAGGTCAATTAGATCTTTAATTGGTAGGTCGATATAATCACTTGTATCAATATGATCGATCAAGGTATTTGTATTTGGATCCGTAGAATTAGTATCCATGTTTAGATCAATTTCTAAGTCAAGAAGCCGAGAGAAGGTTACCCGACGCTCTTTTTTCTATTTTTGAACATACTCCTTGTTTCGTCTATTTTTATAGACACGAATATGTTCACGTAATACTCTCTTTGTATGTTCAGTATGTTTTAAAACAATAGACCTATAATTTGATTTAGGAGTCTCCCTTCTAAGGATATCCTTAAATTTATTTACTAGGCAGAGCATCTTATAAGCTTCACAAATTTGTGATGAATTGAAACTCATATTTTATTTATATTGACTGGGGCCTTTGCCTTTGTCAACTTCCATTAAGAAAGATCAGAACTGTTTTTCCCAATTTGGGGTAAAGATGTACCAAT
Organism: Iris pallida; assembly: GCA_029216955.1. NCBI lineage: Eukaryota > Viridiplantae > Streptophyta > Magnoliopsida > Asparagales > Iridaceae > Iris > Iris pallida. The sequence goes on from JANAVB010030835.1 coordinate 7,549, forward strand.
GACTAGATGATCTCTTCTGGACCTTTCGTTCATCACGAGTCTAGTCCTTCCCTCCATAGGGGTTTCACTGATACTTGTTCTATGGGCAGAGATATTAGGAGAAATAGATATTCTTCATGTATCAAGATGTCCCATGGAATTAGATCGTGAAATTCTTACTGAATTAGAGGAAGATGACTCCTCATCATGTGACTGAGGTCTACTTCCGCTTAAGACAGTAGAGATGGTATTTCCAGAAGCAATAAAGTACTCAGTAGGTACTTCAAGTTTTATTTTTATGGATTTGACAAAAACTTGCATTTCATTGTCAAGCCTTAAATGTTCTAATTTTAATAATCGGGGTTGTATAGTCTTTCCTATACCAACCTCAAAGAGTTTAACTAAATGTTTGGAAGTAATGGATTTAAACGTTGGAGTATCGTTTAAAGCCATACAATGTTCCCGTTGTATACCCAAAACCTTAGATCCTGGCATAAGTTCTATGCCTTGAAGGTTTATGGATAAAGTACACATTTTTTCTATATTTTCATCATCAAGACTTATCGAAAAGTCGGGATGAATGTTTATTCCAAATAACCTGTTTACCAGGTTTGATTTAGCTCCTCCAATAATACTATTAAGAGGGCTGTTGATGATATGTTCGTCCATACAGACAACTAGTATGCGAGTATCAATTCCTGTTCGGAAAAGACCAGTTATTTTTAACTGAATCAACCCAATATGAAGATACCTCATTTTTGGGTATTTCTTTTTTAATTTTTTGATCTTCTTTTTATCGAGAAGGCAGATAGAAGAAAAGTCTTCTCCTCCACGAAGCTCGATGTTCCCTTGCATTCTTTCGAATACATAGGTATTCTTGTTTAAGAATCGAGACTGGAATGATATAGGCTTATATACTTCCCTTTTATCCGAATGCGGAATAGCTTCTTTCAGCTTTTCCAAATCTTCGTCAGTAATTTCGAATTGTTCACCTTCGCTTTGCTGGAGGCTAGAATTCGAAGTTTCCTCTGACGTTAGTCTATTCATATATATTCTGAATTCGTAGTAATGCTCCTCAGGGTCTCTCCTGCTGGAGCCAATACTAGTACTAGAACCTTGTTGAGGAACTGCTTTAGACGGAAGGGGTTCTTCCACCATAGGTAGATCCTCATATTTATGTATTTACAAGTAACCCAATAGGGCCAGCACGGTGAATAATATAATCACCCTCGTAGACTGTATTCTTAACGCTAATGCATACATTATGTCTTGACACTGGTTCAATAAACCCTTGTGTCAAAAGTATACCTTTATTTGTATGTAACGGAACACTATGAATTATTCCGTAGTATCCGAGAGGTATAAAATTTTTTAATCCGAGGAATATCTCAGCACTCCTATATCATTTGATACAAACATCCTCTTTAGCGTATAAAGTATATCCAGCAGAAATCCCTTCTTTAATTGGGAGGATATTTTTATCATCTAAGAGAGTAATGCGTATCTAATTATAGGTTTTGTTTATTGTATTCATATTTATCTTAAGGTGTTCTATAGCCTTACCAAGATCCTCAACTTCAGAAGAGTTATCTTCTTCAGACGATTCAGCCATAGACTCGATTTCATAGATGGAAGAAGCAGAAGTGTTACTGCTAATTTCATCTAGGGTTCCTATATGAATACCATAATCATCAAGGTCTGTTATGACCACGCTTTGTATATTTTCAGGACATTCATTAGCATAGTGTCCTTCTTTGTTGCATTTAAAACACTTGCAACCTTTTTTAAATTTCTTTTTCTTAATAAGCTTCCTTTTACGGAAATTCTTTTATGTTTTGAACTTCTTCTTGAAGTTTGGTTTCCACTTCTTTCAAGTAATTTTCCATTTTTTCTTGCTAAAGGTTTTACCCTTTTTCCATATCTTTTTCCATTTCGGTTTTTGTCACACAGGTGGACATCCGAATTGGAAGTTAATATCTTCATCATACTTGTTACAGCATCTGTAACCTAGTACTGAATTTTTGATAAACTTATTCATTTATGACGAGGCTTTAGCCTGCTCACAAGTTTCTTCCATGGTTCTCATACAAGCTTTCTTTAATAAGCCAGTTGTATGAACACCACTAATACCCCCACGGAGTTCATCGTATTTTGCTTTAATAATATTATTCTATGGGTAGGGAATTTTAGTAAAAAACCCCTCCATCCAGAATTCTTTTTCTCGAATATTATTTACGTAGAAAATTAGTCCAATATATTTGGACACGAATTCTTCAAGCATACACATATCATACAAAATCATTTTGTGTAACATCTTGTTATCATTTTTTGATGCTTGACACCAGATTACAGCGAAAAATAAAAGTACACAAAGAATGTAAGAGCACTCAGAAGACTTGTTACAAGAACACTCAAATCTGTTGCCCTTACATTACAAAGAGCCTCCTAATATATAGGCTCAGGGACGGTACTAACCGGTTTAGCCGGTTAAGGCTACCGGTGTCAACAATCTTCCTTCAATAATTGAAGAAAGATTCCTCCTTATCTTACAGCGGGTATGCCATCACATCTCCACTAGCTGGTACGCCGTCACGTCAGTGCTTTATTCGTTTCGGATAGAAACGAATCTTCCACTTTGCTTGTATTATTGTTATGGTGGGTCCCTCTCCCATATCATATTCTACCAAACTTCCCACTTATCGAAATCTGACGGTGGAGGTGGTTCTGGGCTCCAGACTGCATCAGCACAATTAATATTTTCCCACCAGATTTCTAACTCTTCAGTTTCCCAATCCTCGGAGTTAGAAAGTAGCGGAGAGAAAGGCTCTTCTTCAGGCCAAGGATAAGAACCCACGGACTCTTCTTCTTGCTCCATAGAGGACAAAGATTGATTTTGCCCACCAAGCTTCACAGCTGCTGGAGCTGAGACGCAATTGTAGCCTCCGCAATAATTGCGTCCTCTGCGCAGTCATCTCCTTTTGCCTGTAAACCTGCTGGACCAAGACACATATTGTTAAAAAAATCTTGGAGCGGGGTCATGTTTTCCTCTTCATTGACGGGCTTCACAGTAACATAGTCCGCTAAAATGATATTGCTGCTGCTAGAAAGGACCGCCTGTCCTTCAGAAAGCTTTCGGGCTTCAGCAAAAAATTCTCTGGCAGCGCCATAGCATTCCTTCCCTTCGTTGAAGTTGCCTTTCTTGAAAGGAGAGAACTGAAGTCCTGGATCTCCAGCAAGACGGTGGAGTTCCCAAATCTGATATGAGGAGAAGCACTTGATGTATCGCTTCTCCTCCCAAAAACTCCAGATTCTGAACCTGAACATGGGTTGAAATTTGGAAGCACTAGCTTTTGCACCTTTCCAGCAAATTTCTGGGATTAATTGCTTATAGATGTTATCATCTGAAGAGCAGATGAATATTTCATGAACAAAACCTTTTTTTATTTGTACGGGTAGGTTAAAAATCTCCTGGAAGCAAGATTCCACGTGAATGTTCCCGTTACTGGAGTATACTACCTCTAACCCTTCAAAATACTTAGTGATGTTAGAGTCATCTAAGCGCCTAAAATAAGTTAGAAGTCGGGCTTCATCAATCAGCCCCTGCTTGTATCTTGTAATCATTCCCTGTGCCATGCCCTCAGCGTCCATGCTTTGAGTTCTTTCATCGTCAATGGACTGGGAGGAGCAGAGCTTAAGTAAGTTTGGTATTCTAAGATTAACCAGATTATGGCTGTTGATCTGCTCAAGAATTTTACAGAATTTCTTGTGTTCGGAAGAAGGTCAACTGAAGAGATCCTTCTCCATAACATCAAGCGCAGGTGACCTTGATGTAGCACTATAGGCCATCATCACAAGTGCCTGCTATCTGACTTCGTGCAGTTTAGAGTTTAGCTATTCAGCCCTGGCTCTAACCGAAAGAAATTGTTTTTCAATTTGAGACAACCAGAAGTTGGCTCCTTTGGTATCATTTTACTGAATGGCCCGGTAGCAGCCATTAAACTTATCCCAAGAATCCTTATCATTTTTTCCAATTCTTGGTTGTACCAATTCTTTACAACGGTACTTGCAAAAGTCTTGTTCTGGAAAGGAACGAGCCTCTTGGGTCCTCCTTTCAGAAACTGGACCTGTGTGCCCTGAGATGCTTGTGTGGCTTGTGAGGCCTGTACGGCCATAGATTGGGCCTATGTACCCTGAGGTGCCGGGATGGCTATCTGGCTATTAGCCTGGCCTGCTACTGCCGGAGCCGGGCTGTTCGCTTTAGGCATTCCGGAAGAGGAAGATAATGGCTGGTTGTTGGCACCAGATTTGGCTTTTTTTCTGGCCAGTAACAGGAGTGAAGGCATCCTGCCGCTTCATTTCTTCATGAATTGCTTTCATTTTTTTGTACTCGTCTGGATCGATAGCATCACGGCCTGGTAAGAGTATCAGCAAGAAAGTTAGTATATCCGGGGATATAATTGACTTCATAATTAAAAATTTCTAAATAAATGGCAATTCTAATCCTTCGAAGATTTTCTTTTGGATTATTAATAGTTTTCTTTTTAAGAAACTGAGCAACAGATTTATTGTCAGTCTCAATAATAAAATTTCTATAAAGAAGATAAATTCTTAAACTTTTTATTGCTAATTTAACAGCAAGTAGTTCTTTATTATAAGTCTCATATTTAATCTGGGTCTTAGTAAATTTCCCAGAGGTATATGCTACAATTTCTTTATTTTTTGCAATTAATACTCCTGCCCAAAAATAATCAGAAGCATCAGTTTGCAGAACTAACTTGTCTTCATCTAATGGGAAATAAAGGATTTTCTAGTCCTTAACCAGATCCTTAATTTTAGCAATTTCTTCTTTCTCTTTTGGTGAAAGCGTAATAGATATCTTACTAGTGTCCCACTTTCTGGGTTGTTCACCAGTCATGGTTTTATACTTGGCTTGTTCAGCTGCTAGCTTATCTTGTAGTTTCTCAACTCTAGCAGAAAGATGAGGAATAAACTTTCTACCATAGTTAAGCAATCCAAGAAAGCTCTGAAGTTCTTTCAAAGTTTTAAAGTCTTCAAGAAAATCTTTTATTTTAGCATAAATGTGTTGCTGTAATTCAATCTGACCATTTTTTATTACTTTACCTAAGAAATCAATTTCTGTTTTAAACAGTTCAATCTTCTTAGGACTAAGAATAATACCATTATCAAGCAATAGCCTTGATACTTGTAATAAATGATCTTTATGTTCATCAGCAGTTTTAGAAAATACAAGAATATCATCAATATAGACAACTACAAAATTGAGATGTCCGAATATTGAATTCATCCATTTCTGGAATATCTGTGGAGCATTTTTTAATTCAAATGGCATAACTAACCATTCGAAATGTCCCTGAGGACAACTGAATGCTGTTAGCTCAATGGAAGTTTTATCCGCAAGCTTGAGTTGCCAAAACCAGATTTGGCGTCAAACTTACTATAAAAGTTAGCTTCCTGTATCTGCCTAATTAAATTTTCAGCAGAGGGGATGAAATAACCGTCAAATTTCGTGTAGCTATTAAGCTTTCGATAATTAATAACCATTCTAGCTTTTTCTCTTTTGATCTCAGCATGATTCCTAACTAGGAATGCTGGAGATGAATGGGTACTATGGCTTTTTTTAGCAACTTTAATCGAAGTAGTTCATCAATCTGTTTAGCAAATTCTTTCTTGTCTGTAGGAGAAACCATAATGCTATTTACACGAACTTTCGATTCTTTATGTATGTCTAAAAGCTCAATTTTACAATATCGTGGGGCTTTATCAAACCATTTTAATGGATTGTCAGAATATAATGGCTCTAACATTCCATGAATGATCTTTTAGAAATTGTTGTCTATCGGAATATTATAAGTGCAGATTTTGTCATCTATCTCACCATGCTGTGCTGCGGATGGAAATTTGTTTGCAAGGGAGACATTAAAGGGTACTCTAGGAATAGAGCGGCCATCAATGTCAAAATAATGATGATTAAAGGGAGGATAATTGCGAAGATTATCCATACCTAATAAACAATCATTATCAAAGTCCTTTGGGAGTAAGCGGAAACATTCACCTGGTATCTTGCTTCCAGGAGATTGTTAACCTGCCCGTACAAATAAAAAAAGGTTTTTTTCATGAGATGTTCATCTGCTCTTCAGATGATAACATCTATAAGCAAATAATCCCAGAAATTTGCTGGAAAGGTGCAAAAGCTAGTGCTTCCCGATTTTAAACCATGTTCAGGTTCAGAATCTGGAGTATTTGGGAGGAGAAGCAATACATCAAATGCTTCCCCTCATATCAGATTTGGGAAATCCACCGTCTTGCTGGAGATCCAGGACTTCAGTTCTCTCCTTTCAAGAAAGGCAACTTCAACGAAGGGAAGGAACGCTATGGCGCTGCCAGAGAATTTTTTGCTGAAGTCCGAAAGCTTTCTGAAGGACAGACGATCCTTTCTAGCAGCAGCAATGTCATTTTAGCGGACTATGTTAATGTGAAGCCCGTCAATGAAGAGGAAAACATGACACTGCTCTAAGATTTTTTTAACAATATGTGTCTTGGTCCAGCAGGTTTACAGGCAAAAGGAGATGACTGCGCAGAGGACGTAATTATTGTGGAGGCTACAATTGTGTCTCAGCTCCAGCAGCTGTGAAGCTTGGCGGGCAAAATCAATCTTTGTCCTCTATGGAGCAAGAAGAAGAGTCCGTGGGTTCTTGTCCTTGGCCGGAAGAAGAGCCTTTCTCTCTGCTACTTTCTGACTCAGAGGATTGGGAAACTGAAGAGTTAGAAATCTAGTGGAAAAATGTTAATTGTGCTGATGCAGTCTGGGGCCCAGAACCACCTCCACCGTCAGATTTCGATTAGTGGGAACTTTGGTGGAATATGATATGGGAGGGGGACCCACCATAACAATAATACAAGCAAGGTGGAAGATTCGTTTCTATCCGAAACGAATAAAGCACTGATATGACGGCGTACCAGCTAGTGGAGATGTGATGGCATACCAGCTGTAAGATAAGGAGGAATCTTTCTTCGATTATTGAAGGAAGATTGTTGACACCGGTAGACTTAACCGGCTAAACCGGTTCGTACCGTCCCAGAGCCTATATATTGGGAGGCTCTTTGTAATGTAAGGGCAACAGATTTGAGTGTTCTTGTAACAAGTCTTCTGAGTGCTCTTTTCTACTTTCTTTGTGTGTTTTTATTTTTCGCTGTAATCTGGTATCAGAGCCAGGTTATCTATCAATAAAGATCTACTAGTTTCAAGTAAGACTTTGTTCTTTCTTTTCTGTTTTTATTTAAATTATGTCTGGTTAATGTTGTGTTCTTGAGTATGGATCTATGATAGGAACTTTAGTTATTTTAACAAGAATAACGTTAAGATGTGTGCAATAGCTCTTACGCTTGGTGTAGGAAATGAACCAAAGCTGTGCTCTAATTCCGTGAAGCGGTAGTTCAGGCTTGTGGTCGTATGTTCGAGGCCAAACCCTGCCAGAAAGCCACGGTAGTTTCGGGACACAGATCTAGGAACGTAGGGGAACTATGGCAAGCTGCAGAATTAAGGGTCAAAGTGAGCCATTACAGAGATCTCAGAATATTTTTGTTAAAAATTACTAGAGCCTACCATAGCTCATATACTTAAGAACAACTCATAACCATGGGAGACAATATTGAGGCGAAAGTCGAATATCGTGTTTCAGCGAACGACCATCGCTGTCCCTACAATTTGAAAGGATATGAACACCTTGTTCATCTTCCTTCTATTGATAACCCTGAAAATAGGATATACAACTTTATCGTGGACACATTGGTGACCATGAACAGTACTATGCATGAAAATATACAAAGCATCCGTAAGGATGTTATTGACATGAGTAGTAATATACATACCATCCGAACGGATGTTATTAATGTTTTTAGAGAAATCATCCAAATTAGGAATGATCTTAAATGCCTAGGAAAAACTCCGATGGAAGATACTGCTTCTAGCAAAACGGCTAGACCCGCAGTCCAACAAGTTGGACCCTTGGTGATCCAACGACGCCAATGGGCTACTAACATAAATATGATGAAACTCTCTTCTAAGGAAATCAATACTATTTCACCAGAAGAAATTGATGAAAGCTTTTATAAAACCTTTTTAAGGTTACAACAACAAGAGCTGTTTGGAGAAATAGATAGCAAAGATGTATATACTTACTATAAAGTGTAGGAACGAAATCGTAAAGCAGAATACTCTAGAGGGGGGTGAATATAGTAGGCTGCAGAATATTGCTAAAAAACTTGTTAGCAGTTAGATCACAGATAAAATAATAATCACAAGAAGTAAATGACAGAATTTAAAAGAGATCAGAAGGCAAACGCAAACACAGAGATTTATACTGGTTTCCCTCTTGTGAGGACTAGTCCAGTCGGAAGAACTCTAGCTTCCAGTTGAATCCACTATTGGAAAATTTCGCAAGTTTTCATACGAAGTCCTTGCAACTTCTACAAATGCGAGCTTTGATACGAAGAACTCGACCAACTTCAATTGTGAAGAGTTGAATCTTCTATCAAGCCTCTGATTACAATCACTCTGAAACTTCTAGACCGTACCGTACTGGCAAATCGACTAGAGGATTGTAACTGGCTTGGGATTTAAAAATAAAAGCTTTTAAGAACTCTTTGGAAGAATGAAAGCTTAGGAAGAGAAAAGATTGAAAGTGAATTGGTGATTTGAAATGATCGAAATACTTCTCTATTTATAGTTTTTCCAAAGACAGAACTCTGACAGAATTCGGACAGAATTCGGACAGAACTCTTTGTAACAAACCGTAACTAAAGGATGACCAAGTTCAAAAACCCAACGTTCACTAACGTTCCAAATGGCCGAACTCTGGCCGAACTCGGCCCGAGTCCTCCTGGGGTTCTGCTAGTTCATTTTTGGAGAAAATAAATTTTGGCTTTTTGAAAGATCCTTTAGAAGCTTTTTGTAAAAGGAATATTTTTCAAAAACGTAGGTCATTTATAAAGAATAGGATGATTTTGAAAAATATTTTAGGATAGCCTATTTGCCAGTACGACTCGGTGTACAATGTATTCCTAGACTCAATAAAATAAAAAATTACATTACATAACAGGAAGTACATTCTGAATGGCAAACAGCTTCAGTCTTGAACATTGTTGATATACATTGTTGAGCAGTGTCCAAAACGTCGTAGGTAAACATCTGAGTTGACTTGCATTTATATCAAGACAGAGTTTGATCAATTATTAAAATCAGGTTTGACCATGACCAATGGGCCAACAATCTCCCCCATTTTGATAATTGACAAATCTTGCCGATATAACATCTAAGCTTGGAATCAAATCAAAATAGTAATAAAAAAAAATTGTTCATAACCTGTATGCACGAAAATGTTAGATCTTATTTCTCCTCCGTTGTCACTTAGCAAAATAATTGCAAAAGATAAAGCTTCCCCGCAATAAATACATAAGTAACAAACAGTGAAGAAACACAATAAACATAGATAATCATGACAGGCATGGTAGAAACAGTAAACATGGTAAGAGAAACAGATATTCTATAGAATACAACACAGGCATGTATTTGTCACAGGCAGTATTTGATAAATTATGAAGCAACAAAAGATAGTGCTACCATAGTACTGAAACACATAAAGTGCTGAGTAATAGACTAAGATGCCAAAACTGAGGCATAAATAAAAATCATGTCTATGAATAGTCCCATAATAGAAAAAGTGCTGATAAAAATATAAGAGTACTGATAAAATCTTGGAATGTTGGAGCATTTCCAAGTAAACTTAAGACAAAAGTAACAGTCTCAAGAATCTAACATCTCAAAACTCATCATCATCATCATCAACGTCACCAGCTGCATGTCCAGCATGTCCAGAAGGACTAGCTCTAGAAGTACCAGCGCCAGAAGTGCGAGGAGTAGCGCCAGTGGTACGATACCAATCATAGGCATTTCCTGGCTGGAACAGAGAGTGTACCGCCTCGTCGTCAATGCGGTAGCCAGAAACAGAAGGGTCTCGAGGTAGAAAGCTAGCAGAATGACCCGTCTGTGCAAACCTTATATCGGCGAAGGAGTTGGCAATCGCCTGGAACCGAGTCACATCACGGAACTCGTGTTCCCTAGAGGTCTCAACATAAAAAGACTGCAGATCTGATAAATGCTAATGTATACCCTCAAATGTCATAGGGTAAGAATGAGGAGGAACAGGTGCAGTGGGAGCTGTGGGAGTAGGTGCAGGAGGAGTAGGTGCAGTAGGTAGAGGAACAGATGCAATGCTGCGACGAGAGACTTTGAGAAACTTGGGCTCGGGGTCGACAGCACAAGTAGATAAATCAATATCAAATCTCTGAAAAATGCAAGGAATAAGCATCGCATAAGATAGGTTGCGGTCTTTCCCGCGATATCTACCCATCATCTGGATGATAGTCTTAGGGGCAGAAAAAGGAATTCCCTTAAGAATATGATAAAGAGCAGAAAGCTCAAGTGCAGTGACATCATCTTTAGAAGTGGATTTTGGAAGTAAGGTGGAATAGATGATGCGATGTAATTCGTAGTTAAACAAGTTCAAGTTATTAGCCTTGAACTTTCCAGGAAGAACGCGTGCGGGCGCACAAAGTTCATTCTTGAAACTAACGAGTGTCGTGCCATCGGGGAAATCAAAATCTGATGTCATCGATCTGGGCACCTTCGTTTGGGATACCAAGGATTTCAGCTAACGTTTCATCAGTGAATTCGATATCAATTCCTCCGACACGTGTCCTTGCAGTAAAAGTGTCTAACATGAAATTATAATAAAATAATCTAATGGCATTAGTGGCAATGGGGAATTGTAAGGTGATAAAGTGTTGTAACCCTAATGCCTCAAAATAAGGGCAGTGATCCAAAAAAATAGTCCACTTAATCAGTGATCCGGTGCAAATAGTACGCATGATAAAGTCGGCGTACCACAATAAAGCTTGATCGGAAGTTTTAAAGTAAAACTCATTCGTCGCACCATCGTCTGATTGGACCGGAGAAAAGAGGCAATCCGTATGCGGATCTGAAGACGATGCCTCTTCACTGGCATTGGTCTTCTTCCTCTTGAAGGGATTGAACTTAGGCATTCTTTCCCAAAAATTGCTTGAAACCCTAAGTATTGAAAAGTGGAGAAAAGAAGGGATTATACCTTCCAAGAATTGGATATGTTGTAGAGGATGACGATCTCCGCACGAATCCAAAGTTTTAACGAGAAACTCCACAAGGATTGGAAGAACAATGATGGAGAAGAAGCTAGGGTTTCGGAGGGGAGCTGCTGCTGTTATGAAGATGTGGGGAAGAATGAAGAAGAAGGAAGCCTCGGATTGGTACTGGTATATATAAATACCCAGCCGAACTCTGGCCGTATTCGGACCGAACTCGGACCGAATTCACCAAAGGTTGCCTGGCTATATATATATATAAAATTCAAATGAGGCCACATTCTTTTTCATTAATTCGTTTCAAATGCTTAATTCAAAGTTTAGTAATTTTAAATCTTAAAATAATATAATTAATATTATTTTATAAATTAATATTCTCTACTCAGCATCTGTCTCAGATTAGCTATAGGAGTACTGTCCCAGCTAACGTAGGTTCACCGGGGAACTCTTAAATACCGCTTCGCTTCGACCGTAGTCATGGTGACAGACAGACTCTTTTTAGGCTTGTCTCGAAAACAGTTTATGAGTATCGAATAAATAATTAATAAAATAAAATTAATTAATATTATTGATATCTAAAATTTCTAATTCTATACGTAAATAGTTGAAACGATCTTCCGCTATAGGTTTTGTGAGTATGTCAGCTAATTGATTCTTTGTGTCTATGTATACACGGTCTATATCTCCATTTTATTGATGATCTCTAAGAAAATGATGTCAAATCTCGATATGTTTAGTACGAGAATGACATACAGGATTCTTAGTCAAATTAATAGAACTAGTGTTATCACAGAAAATAGGTATGTGTGAAAAATGCAATCCATAGTCTTCTAAGGTTTGTTTCATCCACAAAATTTGTGCACAACAACGTCCTGCGGCGATATACTCAGCATCGGTTGTTGATAATGCAACAGAATTTTGCTTTTTACTAAACCAAGAGACTAGAGCTTTTCCTAGGAAATGACATGTGCCGCTAGTGCTTTTTCTATATACTTTGCATCCAGCAAAATCAGTATCGGAATAACCGGTTAGGTCAAATGACGTGATTTTGGGATACCATAAGCCGACAGAAGAAGTGCCTTTAAGGTATCGGAAGATACGCTTAACTGCGCACAAATGTGATACCTTAGGATTAGCTTAAAAACGTGCACATAAGCAAACACTAAACATAATGTCTGGTCGACTAGCAGTTAAATATAGTAAGCTACCGATCATACCTCGATACTTACGTATGTCGACAGATTTTCCTTGTTCATCAATATCAAGCTTGGTTGAAGTCGCCATTGGAGTGCTAAGTATTTTTGCTGTTTCCATGTCGAACTTCTTCAATAGATCCTTTGTGTACTTAGCTTGATTTATGAACGTCCCATTGTTGGTTTGTTTGATTTGCAGTCCGAGAAAGAATTTCAGCTCTCCCATCATGCTCATCTCAAACTCATTCTGCATACACTTTGAAAATTCTTGACAAAGAGATTCATCAGTAGATCCAAAGATAATATCATCTATATAGACTTGAATCAAATGAATATTATTATTCAAAGACTTTATAAACAAAGTAGTGTCAACCTTTCCCTTTGAAAAATCATTATCAAGTAGAAAAGTGCTTAGACGATCGTACCAAGCACGAGGGGCTTGTTTCAAACCGTATAAAGCTTTCTTCAACTTGAAAACATATTCAGGAAATTTGAAATCAGTAAAACCGGGTGGTTGAGCTACATAAACCTCTTCTTTTATAAAACCATTTAAAAATACGCTTTTGACATCTATTTAAAATAACTTAAAATTATGAAAACATGCAAATACACATAACATGCGAATGGATTCTAATCTCGCAACTGGGGCATAAGTCTCATCGTAGTCGATACCTTCTTCCTGATTGTATCTTTGAGCTACGAGTCGAGCCTTATTACGAGTCACTAAACCATTCTCGTTCAGTTTATTTCGGAATACCCATCGGGTGCCAATGACCGGATGATCAATAGGCTTTGGAACAAGTTCCCAAACTTGATTCCGTTCGAATTGGTTTAATTCCTCTTGCTTAGCATCTAACCAAAAATTATCACTACATGCTTCATCAATATTTTTGGGTTCAAACTGCGAGACAAATGCAACACAAGAAGCTATATCTTTATTGGAGGAACGAGTACTTACACCTTTGGCAATCTCACCAATTACCAAGTCCTTTGGATGACTAGCCAAGAATCTCATCTCTTTTGGTGTAGTCTCAGGATTTCTAGTTCCGGCTTCTTTGCTTGGAGGTTCATCTGATGCCTGATGTGATGGGTCTGTATCTTTGTGTGAAGATTTTGCAGTGGCTGTACTTGGTGCGATTATGTCTTCATTGTCATCATCGTCTAAGTGTTGATTTAGCTCATCAAACTTGACGTTGATAGATTCTTCAATGATCATGGTTCTTTTGTTGAAGACTCTATATCCTTTGCTCTTTGCTGCATAACCTAAAAATATACCTTCATCGACCTTTTCATCAAATTTTCTCAAATTATCTTTGGTATTAAGAATAAAACATTTACAACCAAAGATTTTCAAATAAGAAATATTTGGTGTTCTATCAAACCATAATTTATAGGGAGTTTTCTTCGATATAGGTCGAATTAGAACCCTATTGAGAATATAGCATGCTGTATTTACAGCTTCAGCCCATAAATATCTAGGTAGACTAAACTGGTTTAACATAACTCTAGCCATTTCAGATAGAGTTCTGTTCTTACGTTCCACAACTCCATTTTGTTGTGGAGTCCTAGGGCAAGAGAATTCATGCAGATAACCGTGTGTGTCACAAAATTGTTTGAATTCTGCATTCTTAAATTCGCCGCCATGATTACTACGAATGCGAGTAATCATGAACCCTTTTTCATTATGTACTTTCTTGCAAAAGGTGACGAATTCTGATAATGCATCATTCTTGCGTGCAAGAAAATAAATCCATGTATATCTAGAGAAGTCATCTATAATGACAAATGTATATAACTTACCACCTAGACTAGCAATTCTGCTGGGTCCAAATAAGTCCATATGCAACAATTGTAAAGGTCTAGTGGTACTTACAGCGTTTTTGGATTTGAATGCGGATTTGGTAGCTTTGTTCTTTTCACATTCACTACATACCGTATCCTTCTTGAAAAATATATCCGGTAAGCCGCGTACCAACTTCTTCGTAGATAATCTTGAAATTGTATCCATGTTCGCATGACTGAGTCTCATATGTCATAGTTGACTCCCAATGCTTTTGGCCATCAAACATCTATCTGCTGTGTTAGCATCTTCCAACAAATAGAATACATATATATTGTCTTTCCTAATACATTCAAATATAGTACTGCCAGTTGAACTATCAATAATAGTACATTTATCTTTTACGAAGTTAATGCCATAACCGTGATCAGCTAAGTGGCTTATGCTGAGCATATTATATTTTAACTCGGTAACAAGACAAACATCTTTAATCACTGGATAGGGAGCCTTACCAATGTTACCGATACCGATTATGTACCCTCTCAAATTATTATCGAAGGAGACGTATCCTTCTTTATTCCTCTTCGACAGTGTTGCAAATAATGAAGCGTCACCGGTCATGTGCCGTGAGCAACCGCTGTCGATGATCCATTTGCTCCTAGCATGTGAAGGATGTCCCACCTACAAAACAATTTGCAGATGAAACTTTTGGTACCCATTTCTTATAGGGTCCTGACTGGTTAGTTTTCGGTATCCATGCATAAATATTTAAACCTACTAACTTTTTGATTCTACATGCAGAAGATATATGACCAATGAGGCCACAATAATGATATTTAGCATGTTGAGTGTTGAAAGTAGTGTGAGGTGCATGATTGGTAGGTTTTGGTTTTCTAGTATAGAAGAATACATGCCTATTAGTCTTCTTGGGCATAGTCTTGGTATGGTTTGGTCTGACAGTGTTGGACGAGTTCCGATGATTCGGTAATTGACACGTGTTAGAATAGGAAGCAGCAACTTCAGGCCGTTTTCCTAAACTAATTTCGAACTTTTTGGAAGTGTCATATAATCTAGTATAGTCAGATGTGAGTGATTCTAATCTGACCTGTGCACACTAGAGACTCTTTCTCTCCTTAGATAGTTCTTCCTTTAACTGGATAATAGTTTGGTCTTTTTCTTAGGATAGCTTAACAGTCTCGTGTAACAACAATTTAATAGAAGAAAGCTCACCAGACTCGTTTGAAGAGTCATTATCTCTAACCTGATCTAGTAGGTCGGTAAGTCTTCCTATTTCATATTTGTACTCTTTGAGTACCTTCTTAGAGGTTTCATATTTACTATGCAGTTTCCTGTAATCATCTAACAGTTCACTGAAAGCCTCTCCTAATTGCTCAAAGGTGAAATCATCATAAGGGTCAAATAGAGGATTAGTGATTACCTGATCGCAAGCCATCAAGACACATTTGCAGCATCATCTGATTGTTCATTTTCTGAGTCGCTGGCTTCACTTTCATGCCATATGCTTGTGTTGGTGTACTTTTTTGATGTAGATTTCTTCAGGTAGCCTTTGTCATATTTGTTATTTTTTTTTGATGATAATGCTGAGGGACAATCTTTCTTCATATGTCCTTTCTTCTTGCATCCATAGCAAATAGGATCTTTCTCGTTGTTGTTGTTGTCTTTGCTGTCCTTTGTTCTTCTGTTAAATCTCATGAACTTCTTGAACTTTCTTACCAGAAGAGCTTGATCTTCAGAGTCGGAGTCGCTATCGTCGGAATCATCTTCGATGGTTCTTCTATGTTGAGCCTTGAGAGCGATCGTCTTCTCTGACTTTTTCTTTGGTGTAGCATCTTCAAAGTCTTGAAGTTCTAACTCGTGAGTGAGTAGCTTACCCATGAGTGTTTCTAGAGACATTGTTGAGAGGTCGTTCCCTTCAATGATTGCTGTAGTCTTTGGAATCCAGTTCTTTGTAAGGGCTCGTAGAAGTTTACGAATCTTCTCATGGTTACTGTAATCCTTGCCTAGTGAGGACAAAGGATTTACAATATCCAAGAATCTTGTAAACATCTGAGTGACTGATTCACTTGGCTTTATTTTGAACGCCTCATACTCCTGAGTAAGTCTGCTGATCTTTGACTCCTTAACTTGTGTTGTTCCTTCGTGGGTTACTTCGAGAAGTTTCCACACTTCGTTTGATGTTGTGCAAGTAGACACCATGTTGAATTCAGTTCTGTCTAAAGCACAAAATAAAGCGTTAATAGCACGTGCGTCAAGACTGGCCTTTTTCTTTTCTTCCTCTGTATATTTGTTATTGGGTTTTTCAGCTAAAACACCATCAACATTAATACGAGGTGGCTTTTTATAGCCATCAATAACTACAGACCATAAGTCAAAATTAAGAGATTTCAGAAAGAAACTCATACATGTTTTCCAGTAAGTATAGTTTGTGCCGTCAAACAGTGGAGGTCTGTTTGTGGCTTGGCCTTCACTTGTGAATTTCACAGTTGCCATGTGTAATGCTGTGATCTATATAAAAATTGAATATAACTGCAATTTTACCTTGCTTTACCTGTATAACCCACTTTGGTATACCTCTAGATGAAGAGCCTGCTTATAGAGAACCTGCTCTGATACCAATTGTAGGAACGAAATCGTAAAGCAGAATACTCTAGAGGGGGGGTAAATAGAGTAGGCAGCAGAATATTGCTAAAAAACTTGTTAGCAGTTAGATCACAGATAAAATAATAATCACAAAAAGTAAATGACAGAATTTAAAAGAGATCAGAAGGCAAACGCAAACACCGAGATTTATACTGGTTTCCCTCTTGTGAGGACTAGTCCAGTCAGAAGAACTCTAGCTTCCAGTTGAATCTACTATTGAAAAATCTCGCAAGTATTCATACGAAGTCCTTGCAACTTCTACAAACGCGAGGTTTGATACGAAGAACTCGACCAACTTCAATTGTGAAGAGTTGAATCTTCTATCAAGCCTCTGATTACAATCACTCTGAAACTTCTAGATCGTACCGTACTGGCAAATCGACTAGAGGATTGTAACTGGCTTGGGATTTGAAAATGAAAGCTTTTAAGAACTCTTTGGAAGAATGAAAGCTTAGGAAGAGAAGAGATTGAAAGTGAATTGGTGATTTGAAATGATCGAAATACTTCTCTATTTATAGTTTTTTAAAGACAGAACTCTGACAGAATTCGGAAAGAATTCGGACAGAACTCTTTGTAACAAATCGTAACTGAAGAATGACCAAGTTTAAAAACCCAACGTTCACTAACGTTCCAAATGGCCGAACTCTGGCCGAACTCGGCCCGAGTTCTCTTGGGGTTCTGCCAGTTCATTTTTGGAGAAAATAAATTTTGGCTTTTTGAAAGATCCTTCAGAAGCTTTTTGTAAAAGGAATGTTTTTCAAAAACGTAGGTCATTTGTAAAGAATAGGATAATTTTGAAAAACGTTTTAGGATAGCCTATTTGCTAGTACGACTCGGTGTACAATGTATTCCTAGACTCAATAAAAAAAATTACATTGCATAACAGAAAGTACATTCTGAATGGCAAACAGCTTCAGTCTTGAATATTGTTGATATACATTGTTGAGCAGTATCCAAAACGTCATAGGTAAACATCTGAGTTGACTTGCATTTATATCAAGATAGAGTTTGATCAATTATTAAAATCAAGTTTGACTATGACCAATGGGCCAACATGAAGATCATGTGAGAGCAATTGACTTCTTCAAATGGAAATATGCGGAGAGTTCTGACACAGACTCTTCGGATAACGAAGTAGAACCTCTCTACATTCGTACCATAGAAGAAGGATAGGGCAGCAACACTATGGTTATAGAAGCTGAACCACATACTAATGTTGGGACTATACCACCCAATCCCGAAGTAATTATGCGGGATCCGAAATTTGTACTTGGAGGAACCTCTCCATACACACCAAAATTTTGGGAAGAAAGACGAAAAGACTGGAATAAATTCCACACTTCTCAGCAAGCATACCATCATGATAAAAGATATTTGTCTGATGGTTTGATCTTGAACCTTGAGAATATTCTACACAAACAAATTGGAGAATATCTCTCTTATTGGTCACAGAAAATGCAGGAAATGGCATACTTCCTTCCTGCTGACATTAGTACTGAAGGATTCATTCATTATGCCACTAGTCATTGGCAAGGTAATAGCATTGTATGGTTGCGAAACTTTGAGACTCTAAATCCTCAAACTATTGAAGCCATTAAGGCTACTCGTGATAAATTTGCAGCCCTTGATGAGCTGATTCGGCAGCTTCTTGCCGACTTTACAGGAAAAAAGCTCTCAAGCATCAAAAAATTATAACAAGATGTTACACAAAATGATTTTGTGTGATATATGTATGCTTGAAGAATTTGTGTCCAAATATATTGATCTAATTTTCTACTTAAATAATATTCGAGAAAAGGAATTCTGGATGGAGGGATTTTTTACTAAAATTTCCTACCCATGGAATAATATTATTAAAGCAAAATACGATGAACTCCGTGGGGGTATTAATGGTGTTCATACAACTGGCTTATTAAAGAAAGCTTGTATGAGAACCATGGAAGAAACTTGTGAGCAGGCTAAAGCCTCGTCACAAATGAATAAGTTTATTAAAAATTCAGTACTAGGTTACAGATGCTGTAATAAGTATGATGAAGATATTAACTTCCAATTCGGATGTCCACCTATGTGGCAAAAACCGAAAAGGAAAAAGACATGGAAAAAGGTAAAACCTTTAGTAAGAAAAAATGGAAAATTACTCGGAAGAAGTGGAAACCAAACTTCAAGCAGAAGTTTAAAACAGAAAAGAATTTCCGTAAAAGGAAGTTTATTAAGAAAAATAAATTTAAAAAAGGTTGCAAGTGTTTTAAATGCAACAAAGAAGGACACTATTCTAATGAATGTCCTGAAAATATACAAAGCGTGGTCATAACAGACCTTGATGATTATGGTATTCATATAGGAACCCTAGATGAAATTAGCAGTAACACTTCTGCTTCTTCCATCTATGAAATCGAGTCTATGGCTGAATCGTCTGAAGAAGATAACTCTTCTGAAGTTGAGAATCTTGGTAAGGCTATAGAACACCTTAAGATAAATATGAATACAATAAACAGAACCTATAATCTGGTATCAGAGCCTGGTTATCTATCAATAAAGCTCTACTGGTTTCAAGTAAGACTTTGTTCTTTCTTTTCTGTTTTTATTTTAATTATGTCTGAGTAAACTTGTGTTCTTGAGTATGGATCTATGATAGAAACTCTAGTTATTTTAACACGAATAACATTGAGATGTGTGCAATAGCTCTTACGCTTGGTGTAGGAAACGAACCATACTCCTTGTTTTGTCTATTTTTATAGACACGAATATGTTCACGTAATACTCTCTTTGTATGTTCAAAAATAGAAAAAAGTGCGTCGGGTAACCTTCTCTCGGCTTATCGACTTAGAAACTGATCTAAACATGGATACTAATTCTACGGATCCAAATACATATACCTTGATCGATCATATTGATACAAGTGATTATATCGACCTACCAATTGTAGATCTAATTGATCTAGATCTTCCAAGCACTTCTTTAGATCAAGTCGAATTAGAGGCTTGCAAGCTAAATGAATTTAATATTGACGACAGGCTCCAACTTGATGCCAATCAAACTACTGATGAAGTCCTAGATTGGGACCAATTAATTAACATGACTAATGCTCAAGACAACCCTAGATCTTAAAACTTTCCCACATGGACATATCTATATACCCTTGACTATTTGTACCCCTGGGTATAAGGAATTAAATATTCATGCACTCCTTGACACAGGAGCTGAAGTTAGTTTATTACAAGAATTGTTCATACCCGAACATCTACGTTACAAACTTGACAGACCCTGCAGATTAAATGATTTCATGGGTCGACAGATCTCAGTTGATTTTGGCGCAATAGTTGACGTCCAAATCCCTGATATCCATGAAAATTTCAAAACATAACAATATACTTTCCGATTACTCCCAAAGGACTTTGATAATGATTGTTTATTAGGTAAGGATAATCTTCGCAATTATCCTCCCTTTAATCATTATTATTTTGACATTGATGGTCGCTCTATTCCTAGAGTACCCTTTAATGTCTCCCTTGCTAACAAATTTCCACCCGCAGCACAGCGTGGTGAGATAGATGACAAAATCTGCACTTATAATATTCCGACAGACAACAATTTCCAAAAGATTATTCATGGAATGTTAGAGCCATTATATTCTGACAATCCATTAAAATGGTTTGATGAAGCCCCACGATATTGTAAAATTGAGCTTTTAGACATACATAAAGAATCGAAAGTTCGTGTAAATAGCATTATGGTTTCTCCTACATACAAGGAAGAATTTGCTAAACAGATTGATGAACTACTTCGATTAAAGTTGATACAAAAAAGCCATAGTACCTATTCATCTCCAGCATTCCTAGTTAGGAATCATGCTGAGATCAAAAGAGGAAAAGCAAGAATGGTTATTAATTATCGAAAGCTTAATAGCTACACAAAATTTGACGGTTATTTCATCCCCTCTGCTGAAAATTTAATTAGGCAGATACAGGGAGCTAAGTTTTATAGTAAGTTTGATGCCAAATCTAGTTTTTAGCAACTCAAGCTTGTGGATAAAACTTCCATTGAGCTAACTACATTCAGTTGTCCTCAGGGACGTTTCGAATGGTTAGTTATGCCATTTGGATTAAAAAATGCTCCACAGATATTCCAGAAATGGATGAATTCAATATTCGGACATCTCAATTTTGTAGTTGTCTATATTGATGATATTCTTGTGTTTTCTAAAACTGCTGATGAACATAAAGATCATTTATTACAAGTATCAAGGCTATTGCTTGACAATGGTATTATTCTTAGTCCTAAGAAGATTGAACTGTTTAAAACAGAAATTGATTTCTTAGGTAAAGTAATAAAAAATGGTCAGATTGAATTACAGTAACACATTTATGCTAAAATAAAAGATTTTCCTGAAGACTTCAAAACTTTGAAAGAACTTCAGAACTTTCTAGGATTGCTTAACTATGGTAGAAAGTTTATTCCTCATCTTTCTGTTAGAGTTGAGAAACTACAGGATAAGCTAGCAGCTGAACAAGCCAAGTATAAAACCATGACTGGTGAACAACCCAGAAAGTGGGACACTAGTAAGATATCTATTACGCTTTCACCAAAAGAGAAAAAAGAAATTGCTAAAATTAAGGTTCTGGTTAAGGACCAGAAAATCCTTTATTTCCTATTAGATGAAGACTAGTTCTGCAAACTGATGCTTCTGATTATTTTTGGACAGGAGTATTAATTGCAAAAAACAAAGAAATTATAGCATATACCTCTGGGAAATTTACTAAGACCTAGATTAAGTTTGTGACTTATGATAAAGAACTACTTGCTGTTAAATTAGCAATAAAAAGTTTGAGAATTTATCTTCTTTATAGAAATTTCATTATTGAGACTGACAATAAATCTGTTGCTCAGTTTCTTAAAAAGAAAACTATTAATAATCTAAAAGAAAATTTTCGAAGGATTAGAATTGCCATTTATTTAGAAATTTTTAATTATGAAGTCAATTATATCCCCGGATATACTAACTTTCTTGCTGATACTCTTACCAGGCCGTGTTGCTATGGATCCAGACGAGTACAAAAAAATTAAAGCAATTCATGAAGAAAAGAAGCGGCAGGATGCCTTTACTCCTGTTACTGGCCAAAAAAAGCCAAATCTGGTGCAACAACCAGGCATCATCTTCCTCTTCCGGAATGCCTAAGGCGAGCAGCCCGGCTCCGGCAGTAGCAGGCCAGGCGAATAGCCAGATGGCCATCCCGGCACCTCAGGGCACACAGGCCCAATCTATGGCCGTACAGGTCTCACAAGCCATACAGGCATCTCAGGGCACACAGGCCCAGTTTCTGAAAGGAGGACCCAAGAGGCTCGTTCCTTTCCAGAACAAGACTTTTTGCAAGTACCGTTGTAAAGAATTGGTACAACCAAAAATTGGAAAAAAATGATAAGGATTCTTGGGATAAGTTTAATGGCTGCTACCGGGCCATTCAGTCAAAAGATACCAAAGGAGCCAACTTCTGGTTGTCTCAAATTGAAAAACAATTTATTTCGGTTAGAGCCAGGGCTGAACAACTAAACTCTAAACTGCACGAAGTCAGACAGCAGGCACTCGTGATGATGGCCTATAGTGCTACATCAAGGTCACCTGCGCTTGATGTTATAGAGAAGGATCTCTTCAGTGGACCTTCTTCCGAACACAAGGAACTCTGCAAAATTCTTGGGCAGATCAACAGCCATGATCTGGTTAATCTTAGAATACCAGACTTACCGATGCTCTGCTCCTCCCTGTCCATTGACGATGAAAGAACTCAAAGCATGGACGCTGAAGGTATAGCACAGGAAATGATTACAAGATACAAGCAGGGGCTGATTGATGAAGCCCGACTTCTAACTTATTTCAGGCGCTTAGATGACTCCAACATCACTAAGTATTTTGAAGGGTTAGAGGTAGTATACTCCAGTTACGAGAACATTCACCTGGTATCTTGCTTCCAGGAGATTGTTAACCTGCCCGTACAAATAAAAAAAGGTTTTGTTCATGAGATGTTCATCTGCTCTTCAGATGATAACATCTATAAGCAATTAATCCCAAAAATTTGCTGGAAAGGTGCAAAAGCTAGTGCTTTCAGATTTCAAACCATGTTCAGGTTCAGAATCTGGAGTATTTGGGAGGAGAAGCGATACATCAAGTGCTTTCCCTCATATCAGATTTGGGAACTCCACCGTCTTGCTAGAGATCCAGGACTTCAGTTCTCTCCTTTCAAGAAAGGCAACTTCAACGAAGGAAAGGAACGCTATTGCGCTGCCAGAGAATTTTTTGCTGAAGCCCGAAAGCTTTCTGAAGGACAGGCGGTCGTTTCTGGCAGCAGCAATATCATTTTAGCGGACTATGTTACTGTGAAGCCCGTCAATAAAGAGGAAAACATGACCCTGCTCCAAGATTTTTTTAACAATATGTGTCTTGGTCCAGCAGGTTTACAGGCAAAAGGAGATGACTGCACAGAGGATGCAATTATTACGGAGGCTACAATTGCTTCTCAGCTCCTACAGCTGTGAAGCTTGGTGGGCAAAATCAATCTTTGTCCTCTATGGAGCAAGAAGAAGAGTCCGTGGGTTCTTGTCCTTGGCCTGAAGAAGAGCCTTTCTCTCCGCTACTTTCTGACTCAGAGGATTAGGAAACTAAAAAGTTAGAAATCTGGTAGGAAAATATTAATTGTGCTGATGCAGTCTGGGGCCCAGAACCACCTCCACCGTCAGATTTTGATGAGTGGGAACTTTGGTGGAATATGATATGGGAGGGGGACCCACCATAACAATAATATAAGCAAGGTAGAAGATTCGTTTCTATCCGAAACGAATAAAGCACTGACGTGACGGTGTACCAGCTAGTGGTGATGTGATGGCATACCAGCTGTAAGATAAGGAGGAATCTTTCTTCAATTATTGAAGGAAGATTGTTGACACCGGTAGCCTTAACCGGCTAGACCGGTTAGTACCGTCCCTGAGCCTATATATTGGGAGGCTCTTTGTAATGTAAGGGCAATGGATTTGAGTGTTCTTGTAACAAGTCTTCTGAGTGCTCTTTTCTACTTTCTTTGTGTGTTTTTATTTTTTGCTGTAATCTGGGAACGAGCCTATTGGTTCCTCCTTTCAGAAACTGGGTCTGTGTGCCCTGAGATGCCTATGTGGCTAGTGAGGCCTGTACGGCCATAGATTGGGCCTGTGTGCCCTGAGGTGCCGGGATGGCCATCTGGCTATTCGCCTGGCCTGCTACTGCCGAAGCCGGGCTGTTCGCCTTAGGCATTCCGGAAGAGGAAGATGATGCCTGGTTGTTGGTACTAGATTTGGCTTTTTTTTGGCCAGTAACAGGAGTAAAAGCATCCTGCCGCTTCATTTCTTCATGAATTGATTTCATTTTTTTGTACTCGTCTGGATCCATAGCATCACGGCCTGGTAAGAGTATCAGCAAGAAAGTTAGTATATCCGGGGATATAATTGACTTCATAATTAAAAATTTCTAAATAAATGACAATTCTAATCCTTCGAAGATTTTCTTCTGGATTATTAATAGTTTTTTTTAAGAAACTGAGCAACAGATTTATTGTCAGTCTCAATAATGAAATTTCTATAAAGAAGATAAATTCTCAAACTTTTTATTGCTAATTTAACAGCAAGTAGTTCTTTATCATAAGTCACATACTTAATCTGGGTCTTAGTAAATTTTCCAGAGGTATATGCAACAATTTCTTTGTTTTTTGCAATTAATACTCCTATCCAAAAATAATCAGAAGCATCAGTTTACAGAACTAACTTGTCTTCATCTAATGGAAAATAAAGGATTTTCTGGTCCTTAACCAGATCATCGTAAAATTCTTAATAAATTAGAGGAAGATGACTCCTCATCATGTGACTGAGGTCTACTTCCGCTTAAGACAGTGGAGATGGTATTTCCAGAAGCAATAAAGTACTCAGTAGGTACTTCAAGTTTTGGTTTTAAGGATTTGACAAAAACTTGTATTTCATTGTCAATCCTTAAATGTTTTAATTTTACTAATCGGGGTTGTATAGTCTTTCCGATACCAACCTCAAAGAGTTTAACCAAATGTTTGGAAATAATGGATTTAAACGTTGGAGTATCGTTTAAAGCCATACAGTGTTCCCATTGTATACCCAAAACCTTAGATCCTGGCATAAGTTCTATGCCTTGAAGGTTTATGGATAAAGTACACGTTTTTTTCTATATTTTTATCATCAAGACTTATCGAAAAGTCGGGATGAATGTTTATTCCAAATAACATGTTTACCAGGTTTGATTTAGCTCCTCCAATAATACTATTAAGAGGGCTGTTGATGATTGTATGGGAGTATCAATTTCTGTTCAGAAAAGACCAGTTATTTTTAACTGAATCAACCCAATATGAAGATACCTCATTTTTGGGTATTTCTTTTTTAATTTTTCGATCTTCTTTTTATCGAGAAGGCAGATAGAAGAAAAGTCTTCTCTTCCGCGAAGCTCGATGTTCCCTTGCATTCTTTTGAATACATAGGTATGCTTGTTTAAGAATCGAGACTGGAATGATATAGGCTTATATACTTCCCTTTTGTCTGAATGCGGAATAGCTTCTTTCAGCTTTTTCAAATCTTCGTCAGTAATGTTCACCTTCGCTTTGCTGGAGGCTAGAATTCGAAGTTTCCTCTGACGTTAGTCTATTCATATATTCTGAATTCGTAGTAATGCTCCTCAGGGTCTCTCCTGCTGGAGCCAATACTAGTACTAGAACCTTGTTGAGGAACTGCTTTAGACGGAAGGGGTTCTTCCACCATAGGTAGATCCTCATATTTATGTATTACAAGTAACCCAATAGGGTCAGTACGGTGAATAATATTATCACCCTCATAGACAGTATTCTTAACGGTAATGCATACATTATGTCTTGATACTGGTTCAATAAACCCTTGTGTCAAAAGTATACCTTTATTTGTATCTAACGGAACACTATGAATTATTCCGTAGTATCCGAGAGGTATAAAAATTTTTAATCCGAGGAATATCTCAGCACTCCTATATCGTTTGATACAAACATCCTCTTTAGCGTATAAAGTATATCCAGCAGAAATCCCTTCTTTAATTGGGAGGATAGCTTTATCATCTAAGAGAGTAATGCATATCTGATTATAGATTTTGTTTATTGTATTAATGTTTATCTTAAGGTGTTCTATAGCCTTACCAAGATCCTCAACTTCAGAAGAGTTATCTTCTTCAGACGATTCAGCCATAGACTCGATTTCATAGATGGAAGAAGCAGAAGTGTTACTGCTAATTTCATCTAGGGTTCCTATATGAATACCATAATCATCAAGGTCTGTTATGACCACGCTTTGTATATTTTCAGGACATTCATTAGCATAGTGTCCTTCTTTGTTGCATTTAAAATACTTGCAACCTTTTTTAAATTTTTTTCTTAATAAACTTTTTTTTACGAAAATTCTTTTCTGTTTTGAACTTCTTCTTGGAGTTTGGTTTCCACTTCTTTCGAGTAATTTTCCATTTTTTCTTGCTAAAGGTTTTACCCTTTTTCCATGTCTTTTTCCATTTTGGTTTTTGCCACACAGGTGGACATCCGAATTGGAAGTTAATATCTTCATCATACTTGTTATAGCATCTGTAACCTAGTACTGAATTTTTGATAAACTTTTTCATTTGTGACGAGGCTTTAGCCTGCTCACAAGTTTCTTCCATAGCTCTCGCATGATCTTCAAAGTAAGTATATACATCTTTGCTATCTATTTCTTCAGACAGCTCTTGTTGTTGTAACCTTAAAAAGGTTTTATAAAAGCTTTCATCAATTTCTTCTTGTGAAATAGTATTGATTTCCTTAGAAGAGAGTTTCATCATATTTATGTTAGTAGCCCATTGGCGTCGTTGGATCACCAAGGGTCCAACTTGTTGGACTGCGGGTCTAGCCGTTTTGCTAGAAGTAGTATCTTCCATAGGAGTTTTTCCTAGGCATTTAAGATCATTCCTAATTTGGATGATTTCTCTTCCAACATTAATAACATCCGTTCGGATGGTATGTATATTACTACTCATGTCAATAACATCCTTACGGATGCTTTGCATATTTTCATGCATAGTACTGTTCATGGTCACCAATGTGTCCACGATAAAGTTGTATATCCCATTTTTAGGGTTATCAATAGAAGGAAGATGAACAAGGTGTTCATATCCTTTCAAATTGTAGTGACAGCGATGGTCGTTCGCTGAAACACGATATTCGGCTTTCGCCTCAATATTGTCTCCCATGGTTAGGAGTTGTTCTTGAGTATATGAGCTATGGTAGGCTCTAGTAATTTTTAACAAAAATATTCTGAGATCTCTGTAATGGCTCACTTTGACCCTTAATTCCGCGGCTTGCCATAGTTCCCCTACGTTCCTAGATCTGTGTCCCGGAACTACCGTGGCTTTCTAGTAGGGTTTGGCCTCGAACATACGACCACAAGCCTGAACTACCGCTTCACGGAATTAGAGCACAGCTTTGGTTCGTTTCCTACACCAAGCGTAAGAGCTATTACACATATCTCAACGTTATTTTTGTTAAAATAACTAGAGTTCCTATTATAGATCCATACTAAAGAACACAAGTTTACTAAGACATAATTAAAATAAAAACAGAAAAGAAAGAACAAAGTCTTACTTGAAACCAGTAGAGCTTTATTGATAGATAACCAGGCTCTGATACCAGATTACAGCAGAAAATAAAATCACACAAAGAAAGTAGAAAAGAGCACTCAAAAGACTTGTTACAAGAACACTCAAATCCGTCGTCCTTACATTACAAAGAGCCTCCCAATATATAGGCTCAGGGACGGTACTAACCGGTTTAGCCGGTTAAGGCTACCGGTACAAACAATCTTCCTTCAATAATTGAAGAAAGATTCTTCCTTATCTTACAGCTAGTATACCATCACATCTCCACTAGCTGGTACGCCGTCACGTCAGTGCTTTATTCGTTTCGGATAGAAATAAATCTTCCACCTTGCTTGTATTATTGTTATGGTGGGTCCCCCTTCCATATCATATTCCACCAAAGTTCCCACTCATCAAAATCTGACGGTGGAGGTGGTTCTGGGCCCCAGACTGCATTAGCACACACTACTAAAATAACCCCTTTTAGCGACGTCAGAATATGTCGCTAAAAAAGGAAAATTCGTCGCTAATATCTATTAGCGACGTATTTAGCGACGGAAATTGGATGTCGCCTATAGGCTTGTCGCAGATTACAATTTTGTCTTCGTCGCTATTTGCGACGTCAAGTTTTGTGTCGCTAGACGTCGCAAAATTCGCGACAGATAGCGACGTAAGTATACGTCGCCACTATAGCGACATAGGGCGACCACTTAGCGACGCCGTCAACTTTATATATGATGACATGGCATGGCAGCCACATCAGCATTTTAGCGACGCCTAGCGACAGCTTTAGTGACGTCAGCTCTCAGGTTGGCGACGTATAGCGATGTGGACTTTCCGTCGCAGAACGTCGCAGATTTTATAAAAAAATAAAAAAATATAATTGGTATACGAACCATCGACAGTTTTGCTTACTGCTCTATGTTTTATCTTGGATAGTAAGAGCAACAGTTCAGGGTGTACTTCTCAGAGCTTCCTCTTCACGTCCTTCACCTTCTCGGGATCCTTTACGACGTCCCGAGAAAGTGAAGGACGTAAAAATGAAGCTCTCAGAAGTACACCCTGAACTATTGCTTTTTCTATCCAAGATAAAACATACAACAGTAATCGAAACAGTCGATGGTTCCGAACACTGCACTTCACACACACTGTAAACACAGATACACAGCATAACAAAAATACCAATTATATTTTTTTAAAATTTGGGCAGCACCTCCTTTGTATATCAGATCATCGCTTATAACCCAGCGTAGGTATATTTGTCATCCCCGTCGCAGATATCATCACAATTAACAGTCTTCCATCATAACAGTCTATAACTAATAGATGAATAACAGTCTCCCATCATAACAGTCTACAACTAAATATCATACATGTACTCAATGAAAATACCAACAAATTAAATATCACAAACATACATGTCCAATAAACATACATATCCATGTCAAATAATAATGAAAATCAGTGTACATAACGGTCAATGGGCCCATAGGGCCAATAAATACAAAGATGATAAAAAAAATCTACTGGATCACTGAGGACCCCTGCCGCTCATCTGGGATAGCATGTACTCATACTGCTCCTGTGTGAGCTGCACCGTAGGTACAGTAGGAGGCAGTGCAATGTCTGGAGTCGGCGCCGTCGATGGACCGGAAGGACGTATCTGCTCTAGCTCTCGCAGTCGCTCACCATGCACAGCAAGGGTACTCACCATCCTCTGAGTACTCTCCTCAAGCGAAGCCGATACCTGAGTGAGTGAGGCAGACATAGTCCTCTGCGAATGGTCCAGCTCAATCTGTCTACGCTCTGTGCGCTGCGTAGACTCGGTGAGCGTGTGCAAGCTGGTAGCTGTAGCCTACTGCAGACTCATCAGCTCCTGTATACTGCGCTCGACCGCATCAAATCGTCCGGTGACCATCGGAGGGTCGGATCGTCGCTCTGCGGTAAGGTGATCAGAAATTTGCTACTGCAACTCATGATGCAGCTCGTCGATCTGACGACGAATATCCTGAGCTCGTGACGACGCCTGCAGAGCCGGAGACTGCGCACTGACAGAGGGGGCCCGGGATGACTCCGAAGCCAAATACGTGCCATAGGATCCCGTACCGTAGTACGTACCCTTCTGAAGACCACCAACGGCGGTCATCCAGAGGTTGTCCAGCGATGGAGCTGTAGGCGGCTGGGAGGAAGTACCAGCCCCTCCCTCTGCTGACGTACTAGCAGCAGCAGCCGTCTCCTCCTGTAGTCGAAAAAACTCGGCCTAGAACATGTTTGCTAACGTGTAAGTGTTTGCTAAAGTCTATATTGATATCTATTTTCCTGTTTTCTAAATTATAGTAAATTAATATAAAGAAAAGAACGTACATATGCTTGCGTCGCCCTCTCGTCAATGAACTCCCCAGCCCTCCGATGGGTGACCAGAAAGACGGTCACCATGTTCGAGTCCTCATCCTTTTTTACCTGTTAAAATATATTATCTATTATTAGTATTAAATATTCTATCGAACTATATATAAATTAATGTCCGTCATAAGAAACGTACCAGACGACAAAAATACTCCATCATCGGAATGGAGCCACCACACCACTTACCGGCGCTCGACCGTGCCACCTTGGCCTTGTCAGACCGCTCCTGGTACTTGGGCTCGCTGAATCTGGCCTTCATCGCAGTCCACTACTCTGGCATGATCCAACCATGGATCGGCTGTCCGGAGCGATCACGAGACTTCTGGTCGTGGATTGCATCACGGATGAGCTTGCCTGCGACGGCAGAAAATTGGCCCTCGATCTTTGTCGCCCGGTGTGGTGGATAGAAATAGGTCCTCTACAAGAAGTAAAATAGAAAAGTTGTATAATATATACAAATGATTATTAAAATTTAAAAATAAACAAATTTTTTACCTCGAAGTGGGCGAACCAAAAGGCCTTCCTATCTGCGGGAGCATCTGAGTAGTTAATCCAAGGCCCACCATAGTTCTGCCTCAGAAATACCCCCAGCTGTCTCTGTACTGCAGAAGGCCGATATCTATACAATAATAATTTTCATGAATATATATGAACATATAATCATTTGAGAAATATATATTAATTAATTAACTAACTTCGTAGGCCCGTCCGTCCAAATCTCCATACGCGTCTCGTCCGGGGGAGCGCATGGAGGGTCGCTCTCACCTCCTGCCTGGGCAGGATCAGTCTGATCGTCGTCCTCCATATGTTCGGCGTCGGCTCCGCCCATGGAGCCGTCGGAAGGAGGAATGCTGGACGCGGGATCAGGAATGCTGGACGCGAGATCAGGAATGCTAGATGCGGGATCATGAATGCTGGACGACGAGGGAGGAGTCGCCAACCTGCTAGAACTGCCCTGTTCCGGAAATGGACCGGGAACAGAACGTTACGATGGCGTACTCGGAGATGAGGATGAGGGTACGGAATCTCCATCCCCGGCCCCAGGCTGACGGGACTGCCTAATATAAAATCCTCCGCGTCGTCCAGATGGTCTAGTCATACCTGATAATAACATATGACAATAAAACAAAAATACATATTTATATGATAGACATCACATATTTTTGAAAAATATCAGTCACAGATAAAAGTGTCACTAAAGTGTCACAGATTTATATGATAGAAGTGTCAGTAAAGTGTCAAATATGATGATAAAACAAACGTACAGATTTAATCCTCTTCTAAAAATTCATCTAGTTCGTTTAGCTCATCATCATCATCTTCTTCTTCTTCTTCTTCTTCTTCTTCTTCTTCTTCTTCTTCTTCCTCCTCCTCCTCCTCTACATCTTCACTTTCATCTGCATCTTCCTCTTCAGATAATTCTACTTCTTCTACACAATTAGATGTGTAATGAGGAACTTCCGTCGTGTCCACTTCTATAATATTTGTTACAAGAGGTAGTTCATCCTCTTGATAAGCTATATCGTCAACCTCAAAGGTATTTCTAGCTTTGGTCTTGCATACTGCCCACCAGTCCGACCTTGTTGTTCTCCGTTTAGGATAACTTATGAAGTATACGAGCTAAGCCTGACTTGATAGGACAAATGGTTCATAGGCTTGATATCGACGCCGATAGTTTATATCAACAAGACTATGCTTGTCTACTTTCCAACCTTGACCTTCAATCGGATCGAACCAATCACACCTAAATAACACAATCTTAGCAGGCTCTATTCCATAACTATATGTCAGCTCCACGATCTCCCGTAGCGCGCCATAGAAATCGTTGCCCGTATCAACATCTTTGTAGTTCGAAAATCTGATACACAAACAGCTGTTTTTGGTGGAGTCGAGATCCACAAAGTTGTCTCTGATCGGACAAGTTGTTGACTTGAACCTAAACCCATTAATATAATAGCTTGGCCATATTTTTGTAGCATAAATTGGTCCCTTGGCTAGCGTTCTAATAGACTCATTCTCAAGTCTTGCGTATGGACGATCGACCTAAATACCACGAAAGAAGCAATTAAGCTCATTCTCAATCAAGTGCATGTACAGAAAGGTAATTACAGAGTTCTCAAGTCTTACATATGCACTCAACCGTGATGGAAAATAATGCCTCATTTCTTGTTCTAGTTCTCCTTCTGTTATGTGTGGCCTACCTGACCTCACATCATCATTAAATATGCTGAAAACAACATCGTTCAATTAATGTAATAGTATAATAATCAACACTATTAAAATAATGTAGACGTATTAATTACTTACCCCTCCAGTTTCTCTACTTCCTCCTCCTTGCAGTTGAGTAATACATACACCTGAGCAGCCCTTAGCTCATCATCGTTCAGATATCTCTTCTTTATTTTACCCGATGGCTTTCCTTGAGCATTGAATACCTTCAGTATTGTATCATTACTTTCATGATCTCCGTCGTCGTTTCTGGAAGCTTTTGTTCTATTAGTTGCAACATGAGACTTGAAATACATCGAACAAAAGTTTGTAATCTCCTCGAGAACATAGGCTTCACAAATAGAACCCTCGACCCGTGTCTTATTTTTCACCTTTCTTTTTAGGTGATTCAAATGTCGCTCGAACGAGTACATCCATCGATATTCGACGGGTCCACCAACACGTGCCTCATAGGATAGATGAATCGGCAAATACTCCATAGAGTCGAAGAATCCAGGAGGAAACACCCTCTCTAGCTTGCACAGTGTTACCGCAATGGCCTTCTCTTGCTTTTCTAGACGATCAACGAGCAATTTCTTAGAACAAGGATCCCTGAAGAATATACTAAGCTCCGTCAATGGATCCCAAACTGCCTGCGGTAAGAATTCCCGAAATGCAATCGGAATTAACCTCTCCATGAATACGTGACAGTCGTGGCTCTTCATACCCGTCAATTTGTTTTCCTTCGGATCACACATCTTCTCAGATTTGACACATATCCGTCTGGAAATTTTAGGCCCTGGATCCACCGACAAAGTCTCACTTTATCCTTCTTGTCCAGCAAAAAAATTGACTTCGACAAGAACTATTTTCCATTCTGCTCTATCAAATGCAGCGCAGGGCGTTTG
The DNA here is from genome assembly GCA_029216955.1 of Iris pallida. NCBI lineage: Eukaryota > Viridiplantae > Streptophyta > Magnoliopsida > Asparagales > Iridaceae > Iris > Iris pallida. The sequence continues at coordinate 40,540 of JANAVB010030835.1, forward strand.
CATATTTCTTCTAAGTCCAACCTGGCCTTGGGATTGTCTTTCGTTTTTCCCTTTACGTCCATCACAGTATTAATTATGTTATCAAACACATTCTTCTCAATATGCATGACATCAAGATTATGTCTGATTAGATTGGTACTCCAGTATGGCAGATCCCAGAATATGCTCCTCTTTGTCCAGTTATGATCTCTATCAAATCCATCGCACTTCTACCCAGTTGTAGGATCTTCGATAGCACTTGGAAAATCTCTAACCTCCTCCCATATCGTGGCTCCGCACCACCTTGGCGGTGGATCACCCTTCTCTACAACGTCGGCACGGAATGCATTCCTGTTCCTTCTGAACGGATGATCTTTTGGCAGAAATTGCCGATGACAATAAAAAAAGTACGGTTTTCCTCCGTGTTTCAAGCGAAAAGCCTTACTACGGTCCATGCAATACGGACGTAAGAGACGGCCATGAGTGCTCCATCCAGATAACATTCCATAGGCCGAAAAGTCGTTGATGGTCTACATAAGGGTTTCCTTCATCTGAAAATTCTGCTTCCTGGAAACATCATACGTATTAGCGCCTACTTTCCATAACTGATTCAACTCATCTATCAAAGGCTGTAAGTACATATCAATGTTCCTCTTGGGATTGTTCGGAGCAGGAATTATAACGGTTAGAAACATGTACTGAGTCTTCATGCACATCCAAGGCGGTAGGTTATACGGAGTGACAATCACAGGCCAGCACGAATACTGGGATCCCAAAAGACCAAAAGGAGTAAAACCGTCAGAAGATAGCCCCAACCTGACATTACGCGAATCTGAAGCAAAATCATGATACACTCGATCAAAGTGATTCCACGCTTCTCCATCGGATGGGTGATCCAACACTCCTTCAATCTGTTCTCGCATGTGCCAACTCATATTTTCGGCTGTCTCTTTCACCATAAATAATCTTTGCAACCGCGGCGTCAAAGGCAAGTAGTGCATTGAATCGGTCGGTCTTCTTGCACCGGTAGACCTTCCTGTACTAGTTGTCTTATAGCGATCAGCACCACAAAATCTGCACACATCTGCGTCCTTGTCGTCTTTGTAGTACAGCATGCACCCATTGCGACAAGAATCGATTTTCTCGTATCCCATCCAGAGCGATCTCACCATCCTCTTAGACCGATAGAAGTCTTTAGGTAACTTAGCACCCGCCGACAAGATCTCTATAATCAACTCCAACACTCGGTTGTAGCATTCTTGCGACATATTAAAAATCTGACTTAATGCTCAACAGTCTTGTAACCACCTCCAACGGTGAATGGTCCTCACAACCAGGATATAATGGAGTCCTTGCATTCTCCAACAACTCTATGAACTTTGCAGCATCGACATTCGGTGCCTCCTCAGCTGCATCATGAACGAAACTAGGCCCCGCAGCGTCGAAAACTATGTTCACGCACCCGTCGTCGTATGCATGATTATCTGAAACAAAATTAGGTCCCGGATGCATATACGACTCAACATAAGGCTCCGGCTCTGATGCTAAAGACACAAGTTCTTCGTATGCGGTCCATTGATAGTAAGTAGGCGTGAAACACCTCGAGTACAAATGATATGTTATTTCCACTTCTGGATAATATTTCACGTTATGACATTTCACACACGGACACTTAATTTTGGTGCCGTCCATGTACTGAGGAAACGCCTTAGCAAACTGCAGGAACTGCTCTACTCCCGCTATGTATTCGTCCCGTACACCACACATATCATCAGGACAACGATTGTACATCCATGAACAATTCTGCAAGTAGTAATTCATATCCATTTGGAAATAATTTTGCAAAGATGGACACACATTATCCAATAGGCACAAATTTGTATATTATGTCTTATTATGGGACACACATTAGTAGCGGACAGTTACTAATAACAATGATATGCAATCTATGTTAAACTAGGTTGTACTAAGTCAAACAAAGTCAAACAAGGTCAAGCTAAGTCAAACAAAGTCAAACAAGGTCAAACTAGGTCAAGGGTTGACCTATAGTTGACTTTGTCAACTCTTAGTCCAATCCAGGTCAGATATTGACTCTACTTTGACTTTCAGTCAAAATAGTCAACCTTGGTTAAACAAGGTCAAATCTAAGTCAAATATCCTATTTTTAGTCATTACCTACCAAGGTACCCTTTACCTTATCGCTATTGGTATCCCAATACCAATACCTTAAGTTGGAATCTCAATAGCTTAGTCTAGGTAACTAATACCTTAACATCTAATTTATCTTAGATACTAGATAATACCATATTCTAGTAATATCCTACCCTTAGGCTAGTAGATAACTCAGTCCCTTAGGCTAATAGATATTACTATCTACCTTAGGCTAGTATCTATCCACCTGCCTTAACATCATACCCATTACCTTAGAAAGGAGGGGATGATTGCTTAATTCATCCTCAAATGTTGGTTTATACTTTTTTTCATGTTCTAACATTTATCTACCTGCCTTAACATCATACCCATTACCTTAGGCTAGTGTCTATCCACCTGCCTTAACTCAATACCTTTTTTTTTCATGTTCTAACATTTATCCTCAAATGTACGAGACAAAAGAAAGGAGGGGATGATTGCTTAATTCATCAATTAGATTAAAAAAGGCATGATAGTTAGGCAGCTGTCATGACTTTGGTCGGTTATGTTAGTTATTTACTACATATAGTTGCTTCTTGAGTACATGGAATCCGTTTTTATATTTCGCTTTAAATATAATTGGTTTATCTTCATATGGCGTGCTGTTACAAAGTTTTAAGCCATTACCCTACATATTTGAGCCCATAAATAATTGACACACTGGTGAAATATCAGTAGAGGTATTCCATCTTCATATCAGAAACCTAGCAGCTTAGTTAGTAAGTACTTACCATATTCTCAACATCAGTGCTCTGGAATTGGATCATAAGTACTAAACTTGATGATCCTCTTACCGCGATGCTAATTTTGCTACAGTTGATGACTTCTCAGATTTAGTATCACTTGATGGTACACAATAGCTTTATAGGTATTTAATAATCTTTGCTTTTATGTTTACCTGAGTAAACTTGAAACAAACTGTCCTATTGCATGGAAAATGGGCATTGAGGTATTTAATGTTGGACTAAATTTATATGAACTGTATGGACTGTTATGGGGTTTATATATATATGGACTGATATAGTATGGGGGAATGGTTGAATAAAATAATATGGAAAGTGATCGGGGGAGGGGCTGATAGCTCACTGCTCTGGAAACAGAACAGGGCAACAAGTGCCCTGCTACTGCTGCTGCAATCATAGAATGCAGGTGCTGCATTCTACAGCTACTGCTGCTGCATTATATGCAGTCCCCTGTGGGGACTGCTGCTGCTGCCGAGGGATTACATGCTGCTGCCACAGGCAGCAGCTCTCTCTCCTGCCTCACTCTCTCTAACACACTCTCAATCATAAATTTCACTCACAACCAACCATCAAAATATCTCTGTGTCCGTGTCTGTGTCTAGATAGCTAGGGCTAGGGATAGGGTTTACCTGAAGAGGGCGGCTCGGTGGGAGGATGGAGGCGGCGAGGAGGGTGGCTTCGTCGGAGGAGGAAGGCAGTGAGGAAGGAGACTTCGTCGGAAAAGGGAGGCTGGTCGCCGGAGGGAGGGGTCAGCGGGCGAACGGGGTCGTCGGAGGGAGAAGGGGAGGGTGTCGCCGGAGGGAGGGGTCGCCGGAGGGGAGGGTTCGCCGGGGGGAGAGGGGAGAGGGGGATCGAGCGGGAACAAAAAATTTTTGGGTAAAAAATTATGATTTCGATCGGGCCAGTAACCCTATATGAAATACGACAGCGACCTATAAATGTTACGTCGTAATACAGCAACGTAAAAAAATATCCGTCGCAGAACGTCACCATGCAGCGACGTAATACACGCTACGTCGCTGAACGTCGCTACACATCGACGGACAGCGACGTGTAACACTAGGAGTCGCTATAATCAATTTTCGGCGACGGATTTTTCTGCCGTCGCTAATATACGTCGCTATTCTAGCAGATTTTAGTAGTGACAATTAACATTTTCCTACCAGATTTCTAACTCTTCAGTTTCCCAAGCCATCGTCATATCAAGTGCTTCCCCTCATATCAGATTTGGGAACTCCACCGTCTTGCTGGAGATCCAGGACTTCAGTTCTCTCCTTTCAAGAAAGGCAACTTCAACGAAGGGAAAGAATGCTATGGCACTGCCAGAGAATTTTTTGCTGAAGCCCGAAAGCTTTCTGAAGGACAGGAGGTCCTTTCTAGCAGCAGCTATGTCATTTTAGCGGACTATGTTACTGTGAAGCCCGTCAATGAAGAGGAAAACATGACCCTGCTCTAAGATTTTTTAACAATATGTGTCTTGGTCCAGCAGGTTTACAGGCAAAAGGAGATGACTGCGCAGAGGATACAATTATTACGGAGGCTACAATTGCGTCTCAGCTCCAGCAGCTGTGAAGCTTGGTGGGCAAAATCAATCTTTGTCCTCTATGGAGCAAGAAGAAGAGTCCGTGGGTTCTTGTCTATCGACCTACCAATTGAAGATCTAATTGATCTAGATCTTCCAAGCACTTCTTTAGATCAAGTCGAATTAGAGGCAAGCTAAATGAATTTAATATTGACGACTGGCTCCAACTTGATGCCAATCTAACTACTGATGATCTGCACTTATAATATTCCGACAGACAACAATTTCCAAAAGATCATTCACGGAATGTTAGACCCATTATATTCTGACAATCCATTAAAATGGTTTGATAAAGCCCCACGATATTGTAAAATTGAGCTTTTAGACATACATAAAGAATCGAAAGTTCGTGTAAATAGCATTATGGTTTCTCCTACAGACAAGGAAGAATTTGCTAAACAGATTGATGAACTACTTCGATTAAAGTTGATACAAAAAAGCCATAGTACCCATTCATCTCCAGCATTCCTAGTTAGGAATCATGCTGAGATCAAAAGAGGAAAAGCTAGAATGGTTATTAATTATCGAAAGCTTAATAGCTACACGAAATTTGACGGTTATTTCATCCCCTCTGCTGAAAATTTAATTAGGCAGATACAGAGAGCTAAGTTTTATAGTAAGTTTGATGCCAAATCTGGTTTTTGGCAAGTCAAGCTTGCGAATAAAACTTCCATTGAGCTAACTACATTCAGTTGTCCTCAGGGACATTTCGAATGGTTAGTTATGCCATTTGGATTAAAAAAATGCTCCACAAATATTCCAGAAATGGATGAATTCAATATTCGGACATCTCAATTTTGTAGTTGTCTATATTGATGATATTCTTGTGTTTTCTAAAACTGCTGATGAACATAAAGGTCATTTATTACAAGTATCAAGGCTTTTGCTTGACAATGGTATTATTCTTAGTCCTAAGAAGATTGAACTGTTTAAAACAGAAATTGATTTCTTAGGTAAAGTAATAAAAAATGGTCAGATTGAATTACAGCAACACATTTATGCTAAGATAAAAGATTTTCCTGAAGACTTCAAAACTTTGAAAGAACTTCGGAGCTTTCTTGGATTGCTTAACTATGGTAGAAAGTTTATTCCTCATCTTTCTTCTAGAGTTGAGAAACTACAGGAAAGCTAGCAGCTGAACAAGCCAAGTATAAAACCATGACTGGTGAACAACCCAGAAAGTAGGACACTAGTAAGATATCTATTACGCTTTCACCAAAAGAGAAAGAAGAAATTGCTAAAATTAAGGATCTGGTTAAGGACCAGAAAATCCTTTATTTTCCATTCGATGAAGACAAGTTAGTTCTGCAAACTGATGCTTCTGATTATTTTTGGGCAGGAGTATTAATTGCAAAAAACAAAAAAATTGAAGTATATACCTCTAGAAATTTACTAAGACCCAGATTAAGTATACGACTTATGATAAAGAACTACTTGCTGTTAAATTAGCAATAAAAAGTTTGAGAATTTATCTTCTTTGTAGAAATTTTATTATTGAGACTGACAATAAATCTGTTGCTCAGTTTCTTAAAAAGAAAACTATTAATAATCCAGAAAAAAATCTTCGAAGGATTAGAATTGCCATTTATTGAGAAATTTTTAATTATGAAGTCAATTATATCCCCGGATATACTAACTTTCTTGCTGATACTCTTACCAGGCCGTGATGCTATGGATCCAGACGAGTACAAAAAAATAAAAGCAATTCATGAAGAAATGAAGCGGCATGATGCCTTTACTCCTGTTACTGGCCAGAAAAAAGCCAAATCTGGTGCCAACAACCAGGCATCATCTTTCTCTTCCGGAATGCCTAAGGCGAACGGCCCGGCTCCGGCAGTAGCAGGCCAGACGAATAGCCAGATGGCCATCCCGGCACCTCAGGGCACACAGGCCCAATCTATGGCCGTACAGGCCTCACAAGCCACACAGGCATCTCAGGGCACACAGGCCCAGTTTCTGAAAGGAGGACCCAAGAGGCTCGTTCCTTTCCGGAACAAGACTTTTGCAAGTACCGTTGTAAAGAATTGGTACAACCAAGAATTGGAAAAATGATAAGGATTCTTGGGATAAGTTTAATGGCTGCTACCGGGCCATTCAGTCAAATGATACCAAAGGAGCCAACTTCTGGTTGTCACAAATTGAAAAACAATTTCTTTCGGTTAGAGCCAGGGCTGAACAACTAAACTCTAAACTGCACGAAGTCAGACAGCAGGCACTTGTGATGATGGCCTATAGTGCTACATCAAGATCACCTGTGCTTGATGTTATGGAGAAGGATCTCTTCAGTGGACCTTCTTCTGAACACAAGGAACTCTGCAAAATTCTTGAGCAGATCAACAGCCATGATCTGGTTAATATTAGAATACCAGACTTACTGAAGCTCTGCTCCTCCCTGTCCATTGACGATGAAAGAACTCAAAGCATGGACGCTGAAGGCATGGCACAGGAAATGATTACAAGATACAAGCAGGGGCTGATTGATGAAGCCCGACTTCTAACATATTTCAGGCGCTTAGATGACTCCAACATCACTAAGTATTTTGAAGGGTTGGAGGTAGTATACTCCAGTTCCGGGAACATTCACCTGGTATCTTGGTTCCAGGAGATTGTTAACCTGCCCGTACAAATAAAAAAAGGTTTTGTTCAGAAGATGTTCTTCTGCTCTTCAGATGATAACATCTATAAGCAATTAATCCCAGAAATTTGCTGGAAAGGTGCAAAAGCTAGTGCTTCCAGATTTCAAACCATGTTCATGTTCAGAATCTGGAGTATTTGGGAGGAGAAGCGATACATCAAGTGCTTCCCCTTATATCAGATTTGGGAACTCTACCGTCTTGCTGGAGATCCAGGACTTCAGTCCTCTCCTTTCAAGAAAGGCAACTTCAACGTAGGGAAGGAACGCTATGGCGCTGCCAGAGATTTTTTTGCTGAAGCCCGAAAGCTTTCTGAAGGACAGGCGGTCCTTTCTAGCAGTAGCAATGTCATTTTAGCGGACTATGTTACTGTGAAGCCCGTCAATGAAGAGGAAAACATGACCCTGCTCCAAGATTTTTTTTAAAAATATGTGTCTTGGTCCAGCAAATTTACAGGCAAAAGGAGATGACTGCGCAGAGGATGCAATTATTGTGGAGGCTACAATTGCGTCTCTGCTCCAGCAGCTGTGAAGCTTGATGGGCAAAATCAATCTTTGTCCTCTATGGAGCAAGAAGAAGAGTCCGTGGGTTCTTGTCCTTGGCCTGAAGAAGAGCCTTTCTCTCCGCTACTTTCTGACTCAGAGAATTGGGAAACTGAAGAGTTAGAAATCTGGTAGGAAAATGTTAATTGTGTTGATGCAGTCAGGGGCCCAGAACCACCTCCACCGTCAGATTTCGATGAGTGGGAACTTTGGTGGAATATGATATGGGAGGGGGACCCACCATAACAATAATACAAGCAAGGTGGAAGATTCGTTTCTATCCGAAACGAATAAAGCACTGACGTGACGGCGTACCAGCTAGTGGAGATGTGATGGCATACCAGCTGTAAGATAAGGTGGAATCTTTCTTCAATTATTGAAGGAAGATTGTTGACACCGGTAGCCTTAACCGGCTAAACCGGTTAGTACCGTCCCTGAGCCAATATATTAGGAGGCTCTTTGTAATGTAAGGGGAACGGATTTGAGTGGTCTTGTAACAAGTCTTCTGAGTGCTCTTTTCTACTTTCTTTGTGTGTTTTTATTTTCCGCTGTAATCTGGTATCAGAGCCTAGTTATCTATCAATAAAGTTCTACTGGTTTCAAGTAAGACTTTGTTCTTTCTTTTCTATTTTTATTTTAATTATGTCTGAGTAAACTTGTGTTCTTGAGTATGGATCTACGATAGGAACTCTAGTTATTTTAACAAGAATAACGTTGAGATGTGTGCAATAGCTCTTACGCTTGGTGTAGGAAATGAACCAAAGCTGTGCTCTAATTCTGTGAAGCGGTAGTTCAGGCTTGTGGTCGTATGTTCGAGGCCAAACCCTGCCAGAAAGCCACGGTAGTTCCAGGACACAGATCTAGGAACGTAGGGGAACTATGGCAAGCCGCAGAATTAAGGGTCAAAGTGAGCCATTACAGAGATCTCAGAATATTTTTGTTAAAAATTACTAGAGCCTACCATAGCTCATATACTCAAGAACAACTCCTAACCATGGGAGACAATATTGAGGCGAAAGCCGAATATCGTGTTTCAGCGAACGACCATCGTTGTCCCTACAATTTGAAAGGATATGAACACCTTGTTCATCTTTCTTCTATTGATAACCCTAAAAATGGGATATACAACTTTATCATGGACACATTGGTGACCATGAACAGTACTATGCATGAAAATATGCAAAGCATCCGTAGGGATGTTATTGACATGAGTAGTAATATACATACCATCCGAACAGATGTTATTAATGTTGGAAGAGAAATCATCCAAATTAGGAATGATCTTAAATGCATAGGAAAAACTCCTATGGAAGATACTACTTCTAGCAAAACGGCTAGACCCGCAGTCCAACAAGTTGGACCCTTGGTGATCCAACGACGCCAATCGGCTACTAACATAAATATGATAAAACTCTCTTCTAAGGAAATCAATACTATTTCACCAGAAGAAATTGATGAAAGCTTTTATAAAACCTTTTTAAGGTTACAACAACAAGAGCTGTCTGGAGAAATAGATAGCAAAGATGTATATACTTACTATGAAGATCATGCGAGAGCAATTGACTTCTTCCAATAGAAATATGCGGAGAGTTCTGACTCAGACTCTTCGGATAACGAAGTAGAACCACTCTACATTCGTACCATAGAAGAAGGACAGGGCATCAACACTATGGTTATAGAAGCTAAACCACATACTAATGTTGGGACTATACCATCCAATCCCGAAGTAATTATGCGGGATCCGAATTTTGTACTTGGAGGAACCTCTCCATACACACCAAAATTTCGGGAAAAAAGACGAAAAGACTGGAATAAATTCCACACTTATCAGCAAGCATACCATCATGATAAAAGATATTTGTCTGATGGCTTGATCTTGAACCTTGAGAATATACCACACAAACAAATTGGAGAATATCTCTCTAATTGGTCACAGAAAATGCAGGGAATGGCATACTTCCTTCCTGCTGACATTAGTACTGAAGGATTCATTCACTATGCCACTAGTCATTGGCAAGGTGATAGCGTTGCATGGTTGCAAAACTTTGAGATGCTAAATTCTCAAACTATTGAAGCAATTAAGGCTACTCCTGATAAATTCGCAGCCCTTGATGGACTGATTCGGCAGCTTCTTGCCGACTTTACAGGAGAAAGCTCTCAAGCATCAAAAAATTATAACAAGATGTTACACAAAATGATTTTGTGTGATATATGTATGCTTGAAGAATTCATGTCCAAATATATTGGACTAATTTTCCACCTAAATAATATTCGAGAAAAAGAATTCTGGATGGAGAGATTTCTTACTAAAATTCCCTACCAATGGAATAATATTATTAAAGCAAAATACGATGAACTCCGTGGGGGTATTAATGGTGTTCATACAACTGGCTTATTAAAGAAAGCTTGTATGAGAACCATGGAAGAAAATTGTGAGCAGGCTAAAGCCTCGTCACAAATGAATAAGTTTATCAAAAATTCAGTACTAGGTTACAGATGCTGTAACAAGTATGATGAAGATATTAACTTCCAATTCGGATGTCCACCTGTGTGTCAAAAACCGAAATGGAAAAAGACAAGAAAAAAGGGTAAAACCTTTTAGCAAGAAAAAATGGAAAATTACTCGAAAGAAGTGGAAACCAAACTTTAAGAAGAAGTTCAAAACAGAAAAGAATTTCCGTAAAAGGAAGTTTATTAAGAAAAAAAAATTTAAAAAAGGTTGTAAGTGTTTTAAATGCTACAAAGAAGGACACTATGCTAATGAATGTCCTGAAAATATACAAAGCGTGGTCATAACAGACCTTGATGATTATGGTATTCATATTGGAACCCTAGATGAAATTAGCAGTAACACTTCTGCTTCTTCTATCTATGAAATCAAGTCTATGGCTGAATCGTCTGAAAAAGATAACTCTTCTGAAGTTGAGGATCTTGGTAAGGCTATAGAACACCTTAAGATAAATATGAATACAATAAACAAAACCTATAATCAGATACGCATTACTCTCTTAGATGATAAAGCTATCCTCCCAATTAAAGAAGGGATTTCTGCTGGATATACTTTATACGCTAAAGAGGATGTTTGTATCAAACGATATAGGAGTGCTGAGATATTCTTCGGATTAAAATTTTTTATACCTCTCGGATACTACGGAATAATTCATAGTGTTCTATTACATACAAATAAAGGTATACTTTTGACACAAGGGTTTATTGAACCAGTGTCAAGATATAATGTATGCATTACCGTTAAGAATACAGTCTATGAGGGTGATTACATTATTCACCGTGCTGACCCTATTGGGTTACTTATAATACATAAATATAAGGATCTACCTTTGGTGGTAAAACCCCTTCCATCTAAAGCAGTTCCTCAACAAGGTTCCAGTACTAGTATTGGCTCCAGCAGGAGAGACCCTGAGGAGCATTACTACGAATTCAGAATATATATTAGACTAATGTCAGAGGAATCTTCGAATTCTAGCCTCTAGCAAAGCTAAGGTGAACAATTCAAAATTACTGACGAAGATTTGGAAAAGCTGAAAGAAGCTATTCCGCATTCGGACAAAAAGGAAGTATATAAGCCTATATCCTTCCAGTCTCGATTCTTAAACAAGCATACCTATGTATTCGAAAGAATGCAAGGGAACATCAAGCTTCGCGGAGGAGAAGACTTTTCTTCTATCTGCCTTCTCGATAAAAAGAAGATCGAAAAATTAAAAAAAAACACCAAAAAATGAGGTATCTTCATATTGGGTTGATTCAGTTAAAAATAACTGGTCTTTTCCGAATAGGAATTGATACTCCCATACTAGTTGTCTGTATGGACGAACGTATCATCAACAGCCCTCTTAATAGTATTATTGGAGGAGCTAAATCAAACCTGGTAAACAGGTTATTTGGAATAAACATTCATCCCGACTTTTCGATAAGTCTTGATGATGAAAATATAGAAAAAATGTGTACTTTATCCATAAACCTTCAAGGCATAGAACTTATGCCAGGATCTAAGGTTTTGGGTATACAATGGGAACATTGTATGGCTTTAAAAGATACTCCAACGTTTAAATCCATTACTCCCAAACATTTAGTTAAACTCTTTGAGGTTGGTATAGGAAAGACTATACAACCCCGATTAGTAAAATTAGAACATTTAAGGCTTGACAAAAAAATGCAAGTTTTTGTCAAATCCTTAAAACCAAAACTTGAAGTACCTACTGAGTACTTTATTGCTTCTGGAAATACCATCTCTACTGTCTTAAGCGGAAGTAGACCTCAGTCACATGATGAGGAGTCATTTTCCTCTAATTCAGTAAGAATTTCACGATCTAATTCCATGGGACATCTTGTCACGCCCCAGTTCCGGAATACGGGGACGTACACGGCCAGCTACACCGTATAAGGTACGAATATGCTATACGGTGATGACGGCTATCCAGTCTGGTTGGGTATCCTAGCATGCAATCAATCTATGGCCTAAATCCGATCTCATATCCATAGGTAAATCACAATGAAACAATATTAAGAGAGATAATCATATAAAAAACAGGAAATACTCATATGAAAATCTGGAATCTACAGTACAGGATAATAGTGTAGACAAGTATACCTTCCTACAGTTCCTAGCATGGTCTTGAACTGAAGCACACCCTCCAAGTCAAGTCTGGAAGATCCACCGGGTCGGTCTCAGACAATCTGGGAACAATCCAGGGTTGGTCAGGCCAACCGCAGTAAGTACCAGAAAGGAAGGCCCAAGGACGGGCGAAGAAAACCAGCAGGATAAAATATGACAAGAATAACACCTAAAAACAGTAAATAAAGGTAAGGGATCGTGCGGTACCAACGCACGATAACAATCCACAAGTATAGTGAAGCTAACACAATCACAATCTCCCTAGCATCCACTAACACCTGTATTGTCAGCTGTAAATCAATATCAGCTGGCTGGCAGGCAACAATCCAAACAACACAGAAGGACAAGCGGCCACACAATGCCAACGGCTTGCTATTATTAGCTAACTAGGGTTATCACAGGCCTAATTACTAACAAGATGCAATGAGACTTCAAAGTCCAGCTCCTGCTTGCTACTACCCGAATGGTCCCAGCAAAAAAAAGATAGATATAGCAGGCACACTGCAGTAAGATACATGTGCCCTAAAGAAGTACCACACTCGACGGAGGGCTGGGAATGCGCTCATCTCGACGGATAGCAAAAAATCCCTAGTATATATATAGATACATAGGGCCGGGGTCAGACAAGCAACAGGTCACTGGAAAGTCCCCATGAACTACATGATTAATCTAGTTATTAGCCTAGTCAGTTTCATTATGGATCCCTGACCGTGGTACTCAGGGATCCATGTCCTAGACATGATACAAGACAAGACTGGACTGGTGGCTTATACAAGCACAATCAAGAGAAATCAACCACGGTGTCAAGACGGGGTCATGCTGAGCAAGTCAGGACTGGCTGTCGTAACAGCAATCAAGAGTAAACATGCTATGTCGAGAGTACTAGTCAGGAGTGCGCCACCACGGGCCACTATCAAGAATCAAGAGTATACATGCCAGGTTTACTGTCATGTCCAGAGTGCTAGTCAGGAGTGCACCTCTATGGGCCTCTAATCAAGAATCAAGACAGGTCCAGGTCATCGTGTAATACCAGAAACAAGGTCAGACCTATCAGTCACAAGAAGTCACATGCCCAAATCGTGACATGGACAACAAGTCGGGTACAAGATCAAAATCTCCACTATAATAGTCTGTCAAGTACACATGGGAACCTACAGCTCAAATCATCAAGTCGATCCATCCACCTTATCAAACTATCAGGAGTCTCCTATCTACGATGGAAATCAATATCATGTCAGGAAGGTCAATAACCAAATACCAAGCTAATCACTATAAGCAATGCTAGGCCCTCTGGCTCACAAGAATCTTCCAAGTCAATGATCACCAGCCACTAGAAAACAAGCCCCTCAACTACCAAGACATAGCAATCAAACCAGTTTCCCAACTACCGGGATACACAAAAGCACCAGGTTTTGGGCGTTTGGGAAGTCGAGTAAAAATCATATAATAATACCCTCGATATTCTCCTCGTTCCACGAAATATTCAAAATCACCAAAATCCAAGAATCTACATAGATCCACCAAGTCAATATCCCGAGATCGTACTCTCCATAATACTCAATCCTCAGTCATATCCACAAGTTACGACTCCTAATACACAGGACAACTGTCAGCTCTATCTGACTAGACTAGGACAACCCCTAGGATGAAGGGTCAGGGGACAAGAGTCTGGTAATAAATATCGCTGGAAGTGGCAAGGATTACCCGGACCGCTCTGGAGCAAATCCACAACCCTTAAACCAAACAAGGACCAGGGTTGCAGACCGTCTCCCGAGTGGAACCGCTCTCCTTACGCTATCCGACGAACAAGATAGATCAGGAGCTAGGCAACTGATCTAGTCTAGAGTCTACCTAGCAAGCAATGGGATCAGGTATACTATACCAAGGTAAACAGGCACGAGCCCAGTCCAGCAAACCAAAGGAATGGTTCTGCCCAATCCTTCGAACCAAATTCCCGATCGGGAATTTTGGAAGAATCCGGCAGAGTCTCCTCTGTATTCTGGACAGGAGCTCCCAGCGAGTTGGGGCTAAAATCCAGTCGGCGTAACCCACCGCGGAATCGCAGAATCGCAGGCTGAGAACACTAGGTCTCAGCTACCAGCAGCACTATGATGCGTACTGGGAACAAGTCGATAGTCGAGAACACTAAGTCTCGGCCTCCAGCAGCACTATGATGCGTACTGGAAATCAATTGAACCCGAGACCACTAATGTCTCGGCCTCCAGCAGCACTATGATGCGTACTGGGCGCCAAGCAAACATGCATAATAATAAAATAACTGCCTCGCAGGGCGCACCACAACACATGCCCATAAATCCCTAACCCAAGCAAAATCACCGCCACAAGTAAAGTTAGCCAGAGCCGTTATCCGACCGCGAGTCAGACACGGGGCATACAGGGACAATCCATACATGTGAGTCGTGCTCGTGTCCTCGGAGGTGTAGATGACCCATCCGAGTTGCCCGATACGGTCTACCCCGATATCGGACCAAGCTATCCTAAGTTATCATCATGGCAGTTCTACTACTAGGCTACACTAATCATGGTTATAAAATTTACAAGTACAATTAATTAAATAAAATAAAATCCAGGAGAGAGGGAAAGAGCCATCGATGAGCAAGGGATACTTGCCTAGAGGGCTCGGCTAGGTAAGCAAGTCTTCGACAGCCACGATCCAAGCTAGCATGCCAATCGAGATCCTCAGAACACACAATAAACAATCATTAGCACCAAACAATAAAATAATAGAAGAAATCACCGGGGATGGCAGGAGGCTATACCGTGTGGGTCCCGCAAGCAGTACAGGGATCTGGCATGGAAACCGAGGTACGTGGATCGATACGGACATGTAAACCGAGACGTGTACGTATATCGAGATGCACACGAGAATTGAGATGACACGAATACCGAGATGGCACGAATGTCGAGATGAACGGGAAACACGTGCACGTAAATCGAGACGTGCACGTAGATCGAGAAAATCACGAATATCAGAATGGTCCTCGAATTATATGACACGCAAATCGAGACGAGCACGTAAATCGAGACGACCCAGAGTCCAAGGAGCACGTAAATCAATACGGCACACAAATCGAGGTGTGCACACAAATCGATACGATGCGGAGTCCAATACGGTACACAAATCGAGGTGTGCACGCAACCGAGGTGGACACAAAAGCCGAGGCACGAAAACTGAGACAACGCTCAAATCAAGATGGCACGGTGCCCGAGGCAGCGCGGGGCTCAAGGCATCCTGCTGCCCAAGGCAACACGTAGATCTAGGTGCACGGAAGCCAAGAGGGCACACATAACGAGGTGTACATGTCCCAAGAGGCTCGTGCCCCAAGGCAGCACACATACCAAGGCAACCCAAGTCAAAGTGGCACGTACACCGAGGTATATATAAATCGAAACTGATCACGTACACCGAGGCGCACGTGCCCCGAAGTGCACGGGGAAAGAGGGCACACATGCCGAGGGGGCTCGCTGCTCGAGCAGTGCGGGGCCCAAGGGCGTCCCGCCGCTCGAGGCTGGCGCTGCCCCCGAGCACGGCGGCTCGCCGGACAGAAGGAAAGAGGGAAAGGAGGAGCAGATCTATGGAGGGGAAGAACCGTCGGGGTCGGCCAGGCTCCGGCGGAGGGGAGGAGACAGAGAGGCGAGGCCGGAGGAGGTTACCAGGGTCAGTCGGGCCGGGGCAGCTCCGCGACAGAGAAGAATAGCAGCAGGAGGAAGAGCTCCGGCCAGGCAGGCCGGGAAGAGGGCGGCGGCCACGAGTGGTGGTGGTCGCGGCGGAGGGAGGCCGGGGGCCGTGGAGGAGAAGGTGGAGACGACGGCGACGCGGCTCCTGGAAGAGGGGACGGAGGAGGAGGAGAAGAAGACGATGGTGGTGGCGACGGTGGTTGGAAGTCGTGGTGGTGGCGGCTGATGGCGGAGACGACGATGATGGTGGAGAAGACGACGATGATGGTGGTGCTGGTCGAAGTGGTGGCGGTGCTGGTGGGGAAGGTGGCCGGAGATGGAGGGAGGGTCGGAGATCGAGTGGGAAGGAGGAGGAGACAGGAAGCGAGCGAGAGCGAGAGTGAGGGAGGAGAGAGGGGGAGCTCGGGAAGGGGACTGGGGAGAGGGAGGAAGAGTGAGGAAGAGAGAGAGCTGAGAGAGAGAGAGGGGATTTGGGGGGGCTTCTCCAGGGAAGAGAGAGGGGAGATTTCGGGAGAAAGAGAGGTGAGAGAGGGAAAGGTGAGGGAGGAGAGAGGGAGTGGGTGAGTGATGTGAGGGGTGATTTGAGTGAGGAGAGAGGGGGTTAGGTTAGATATTTTGGGAGGGTAGATTTGGAACAAGAAAATTAATAATAACAATACAATAAAATTTACCTCCAATAATTTCAAACAAAATTTTAACAATACCCAAATTTTAAAATCCTTGAAATACAATAATACGGTCATATACGTATTTCAAAATAGGAACATTACATCCTACCCACCTTACAAAAATTTCGTCCTCGAAATTTCGAAATTATAAAAGTAGGGTTTTCAAAACTTGTACATATATATATGTCATGAAAACTCTACCCACCTTACAGAAATTAAGTAATATAACAAGAAATGAACAAAATTTCAATATGAAAACATCAAGAAAAATAATGTCTAGCTACACGAGTCAACTCTCAGGGTAAATCCAAAATACCAAAAAATCTCGAAAATCAAATCTCACATGCGCGAATTATTCCCATAAATCAGAACAAGGATAGAATGTCGAAATCAATGTCAGAAAACGTAAAATCCCAACTGCATAAAGAAAAATAATAAATCCGTATAAAATCATAAAATACAGGATATCTGTCTCGAACCGATGACCGTAGTTTCCTAATATCCGAAAAATGTGTGCCATGGTCATTCTTTGCCACGCCATCCGGAATGGCTGTAAAAGATGCATCAGGGCACTATAATCGAGCGGCTACAACCTTCGTTACCTCGCCGTCAATGTATACAAGGGTCATCCAGTCACTCTTGACAAATACCCAAAATAAATCAAATCTACAACTCAAATGTCCAAGTCACTAAAATCATAAAATATCTAACATGATGGTTCTACAAAAATAATCAAAACTCATAGTACACATCAAATCACAATATGCATCCAAAAACACATTCAATAACCCAGATGAATTCCTAGGAAATACATTAAAACCAAAATCCATGTCAAAACATGATATATAGAAAATACATCTATAATCAAAATATAATCTGAAGGAAATAATCATGATTGTGGAACTGTCCAGAATCAAAGGAGCTGAAATGATACAAGAAAATCCACTGGATACTCAACAAATGTCAAAATATCCAATCTTAGAGTCCTGATAAAATCTTCATGCTGCAGCGATCAAGCCAACGCTCAAAGAGGGCGATAAGGATACTAAGTCAACACGAAGTCAACGCACGAAAGCGATAACAGAAAATCAAACAAGACGAAACACCGGTAGAGAATCCAGAACCCAAGATAAGTAATCTAGTAACTCAAAGATAAGACCAGACATCGTCTTACCCGATAAGGTGATCGACATGACCAACAACAGGACCATGTCTCTCAAAACAAGGAATAAAGGTAGATAACAACGAATAAGACAAGACAAGGCAAGATAGGTCCAGGTAGAGATGGGAACCAGTTTACAAGATCAAGGGAGCAAAGGACGAGTGTAACAAGTGGTAATACCAAGGGATAGTGGAATGAGATCAATAATCATGTGATACCCAACAAAATCTCAAAACGAGACCTGCATGGGCCACCATTAAAACCATGTCACACCCCAGTTCCGGAATACGGGGACGTACACGGCCAGCTACACCATATAAGGTACGAATACGCTATACGGTGATGACGGCTGTCCAGTCTGGTTGGGTATCCTAGCATGCAATCAATCTATGGCCTAAATCCGATCTCATATCCACAGGTAAATCATAATAAAACAATATCAAGAGAGATAATCATATGAAAAATAGGAAATACTTATATGAAAATTTGGAATCTACAGTACAGGATAATAGTGTAGACAAGTATACCTTCCCACAGTTCCTAGCATGGTCTGGAACTGAAGCACACCCTCTAAGTCAAGTCTGGAAGATCCATCGGGTCGGTCTCAGACAATCTAGGAACAATCCAGGGTTGGTCAGGCCAACCGCAGCAAGTACCAGAAAGAAAGGCTCAAGGACGGGCGAAGAAAACCAGCAGGATAAAATATGACAAGAATGACACCTAAAAACAGAAAATAAAGGTAAGGGATCGTATGGTACCAACGCACGATAACAATCCACAAGTATAGTAAAGCTAACACAATCACAATCTCCCTAGCATCCACTAACACCTGTATTGTCAGCTGGAAATCAATATCAGCTGGCTGGCAGGCAACAAGCCAAACAACACAGAAGGACAAGTGGCCACACAATGCCTACGGCTTGCTATTATTAGCTAACTAGGGTTATCACAGGCCTAATTACTAACAAGATGCAATAAGACTTCAAAGTCCAGCTCCTGCTTGCTACTACTCGAATGGTCCCAGCAAAAAAAAAGATAGATATAGCAGGCACACTGCAGTAAGATACATGTGCCCTAAAGAAGTACCACACTCGACGGAGGGCTGGGAATGCGCTCATCTCGACGGATAGCAACAAATCCCTAGTATATATATATAGATACATAGGGCCGGGGTCAGACAAGCAACAGGTCACTGGGAAGTCCCCATGAACTACATAATTAATCTAGTTATTAGCCTAGTCAGTTTCATTATGGATCCCTGACCGTGGTACTCAGGGATCCATGTCCTAGACATGATGCAAGACAAGACTGGACTGGTGGCTTATACAAGCACAATCAAGAGAAATCAACTACGGTGTTAAGACGGGGTCATGCTGAGCAAGTCAGGACTGGCTGTCGCAACAGCAATCAAGAGTAAACATGCCATATCGAGAGTACTAGTCAAGAGTGCGCCACCACGGGCCACTATCAAGAATCAAGAGTATACATGCCAGGTTTACTGTCAAGTCCAGAGTGCTAGTCAGGAGTGCACCTCTACGGGCCACTAATCAAGAATCAAGACAGGTCCAGGTCATCGTGTAATACCAGAAACAATGTCAGACCTATCAGTCATAAGAAGTCACATGCCCAAATCGTGACATAGACAACAAGTCGGGTACAAGATCAAAATCTCTACCATAATAGTCTTTCAAGTACACATGGGAACCTACAGCTCAAATCATCAAGTCGATCCATCCACCTTATCAAACTATCAGGAGTCTCCTATCTACGATGGAAATCAATATCATGTCAGGAAGGTCAATAACCAAATACCAAGCTAATCACTATAAGCAACGCTAGGCCCTCTGGCTCACAAGAATCTTCCAAGTCAATGATCACCAGCCACTAGAAAACGAGCCCCTCAACTACCAAGACATAGCAATCAAACCAGTTCCCCAACTACCGGGATACACAAAAGCACCAGGTTTTGGGCATTTGGGAAGTCGAGTAAAAATCATATAATAATACCCTCGATATTCTCCTCGTTCCACGAAATATTCGAAATCACCAAAATCCAAGAATCCACATAGATCCACCAAGTAAATATAACGAGATCGTACTCTCCATAATATTCAATCCTTAGTCATATCCACAAGTCATAACTCCCAATATATAGGACAACTGTCAGCTCTATCTGACTAGACTAGGACAACCCCTAGGATGAAGGGTCAGGGGACAAGAGTCCGGTAATAAATATCGTCGGAAGTGGCAAGGATTACCCGGACAGCTCTGGAGCAAATCCACAACCCTTAAACCAAACAAGGACCAGGGTTGCAGACCGTCTCCCGAGCGGAACTGTTCTCCTTACGTTATCCGACGAACAAGTCATATCAGGAGCTAGGCGACTGATCTAGTCTGGAGTCTACCTAGCAAGCAATGGGATCAGGTATACTATACCAAGGTAAACAGGCACGAGCCCAGTCCAGCAAACCAAAGGAATGGTTCTGCCTAATCCTTCGAACCAAATTCCCGATCGAGAATTTTAGAAGAATTCGACAGAGTCTCCTATGTATTCTGGACAGGAGCTCCCAGCGAGTTGGAGCTAAAATCCACTCGGCACAACCCGCCGCGGAATCGCAGAATCGCAGACTGAGAACACTAGGTCTCAGCTACCAGCAGTACTATGATGCGTACTGGGAACAAGTCAATAGCCGAGAACACTAAGTCTCGTCCTCCAGCATCACTACGATGCGTACTGGAAATCAATCGAACCCGAGACCACTAATGTCTCGGCCTCCAGCAGCACTATGATGTGTACTGGACGCCAAGCAAACATGCATAATAATAAAATAACTGCCTCGCAGGGCGCACCACAACACATGCCCATAAATCCCTAATCCAAGCACAATCACCGCCACAAGTAAAGTTAGCCAGAGCCATTACCCGACCGCGAGTCAGACACGGGGCATACAGGGACAATCCATACATGTGAGTCGTGCTCGTGTCCTCGGAGGTGTGGATGACCCATCCGAGTTGCCCGATACAGTCTACCCCAGTATCGGACCAAGCTATCCTAAGTTATCTTCATGGCAGTTCTACTACTAGGCTACACTAATCATGGTTATAAAATTTACAAGTACAATTAATTAAATGAAATAAAATCCAGGAGAGAGGGCAAGAGCCATCGATGAGCAAGGGATACTTGCCTAGAGGGCTCGGCTAGGTAAGCAATTCTTCGACAGCCGCAATCCAAGCTAGCACGCCAATCGAGATCCTCAGAACACACAATAAACAATCATTAGCACCAAATAATAAAATAATAGGAGAAATCATCGGGGATGGCAGGAGGCTATACCGTGTGGGTCCCGCAAGCAATGCAGGGATCTTGCACGGAAATTGAGGTACGCGGATCGATACAGACACGTAAACCGAGACGTGTACGTATATCGAGATATATACGAGAATCGAGATGACACGAATACTGAGATGCATGAATGTCGAGATGAACGAGAAACACGTGCACGTAAATCGAGACGTGCACATAGATCAAAAAAATCACAAATTTCAGAATGGTCCACGAATCATGCGATACGCAAATCGAGACGAGCACGTAAATCGAGACGACCCAGAGTCCAAGGAGCACGTAAATTGATACGGCACACAATCGAGGTGCGCATGCAAATCGATACGATGCGGAGTCCAATGCGGCACACAAATCGAGGTGTACACGCAACCGAGGTGGGCACAAAGGTCGGGGCACGAAAACCGAGACAATGCTTAAATCAAGATGGCACGGTACCCGAGGTAGCGTGGGGCTCGAGACGTCCCGCTACCCAAGGCAACACGTAGATCTAGGTGTACAAAAACCAAGAGGGCACACATAACGAGGTGCACGTGTCCCAAGAGGCTTGTGCCCCAAGGCAGCACACATACCAAGGCAACCTAAGTCAAAGTGGCACGTACACTGAGGTACACGTAAATCGAAACTGATCACGTACACCGAGGCATACGTGCCCCGAAGTGCACGAGGAACGAGGGCAAACATGCCGAGGGGGCTCGCTGCTCGAGCAGCGCGGGGCCCAAGGACGTCCCGCCGCTCGAGGCTGGCGCTGCCCCCGAGCACGGCGGCTCGCCGGACAGAAGAAAAGAGGGAAATGAGGAGCAGATCTATGGAGGCGAAGAACCGTCGGGGTCGGCCAGGCTCCGGCGGAGGGGAGGAGACAGAAAGGGGAGGCCGGAGGAGCTTACCGGGGTCAGTCGGGCCGGGGCAGCTCCGCGACAGAGAAGAACAGCAGCAGGAGGAAGAGCTCCGGCCAGGCAGGTCGGGAAGAGGGCGGCGACCACGAGTGGTGGTGGTCGCGGCGGAGGGAGGCCGGGGGCCGCGGAGGAGAGGGTGGAGACGACGGCGATGCGGCTCCTGGAAGAGGGAGCAGAGGAGGAGGAGAAGAAGACGATGGTGGTGGCGGCGGTGGCTGGAAGTCGTGGTGGTGGCGGCTGATGGCGGAGACGAGGATGATGGTGGAGGAGACGACGATGATGGTGGTGCTGGTCGAAGTGGTGGCGGTACTGGTGGGGAAGGTGGCCGGAGATGGGGGGAGGGTGGGAGATCGAGTGGGGAGGAGGAAGAGACAGGAAGCGAGCGAGAGAGAGAGTGAGGGAGAAGAGAGGGAGAGCTCGGGAAGGGGACTGGGGAGAGGGAGGAAGAGTGAGGAAGAGAGAGAGCTGAGAGAGAGAGGGGGGGATTTGGGGGGGTTCTCCAGGGAAGAGAGAGAGGGGAGATTTCGGGAGAGAGAGAGGTGAGAGAGGGAAAGGTGAGGGAGGAGAGAGGGAGTGGGTGAGTGATGTGAGGGGTGATTTGAGTGAGGAGAGAGGGGGTTAGGTTAGATATTTTGGGAGGGTAGATTTGGAACAAGAAAATTAATAATAACAATACAATAAAATTCACCTCCAATAATTTCAAACAAAATTTTAACAATACCCAAATTTTAAAATCCTTGAAATACAATAATACGGTCATATACGTATTTCAAAATAGGAACATTACACATCTTGATACAGAAAGAATATTTATTTCTCCTGATATCTCTGCCCATAAAACAAGTATCAGTAAAACCCCTATGGAGGGAAGGACTAGACTCTTGATGAACGAAAGTTCCAGAAGAGATCATCTAGTCATTGGTAAATCTTTACCCCAAATTGGGGAAAACAGTTCTGATCTTTCTTAATGGAAGTTGACAAAGGCAAAGGCCCCAGTCAATATAAACAAAATATGAGTTTCAATTCATCACAAATCTGTGAAGCTTATAAGATGCTCTGCCTAGTAAATAAATTTAAGGATATCCTTAGAAGGTAGACTACTAAATCAAATTATAGGTCTATTGTTTTAAAACATACTGAACATACAAAGAGAGTATTACGTGAACATATTCGTGTCTATAAAAATAGACGAAACAAGGAGTATGTTCAAAAACAGAAAAAAGAGCGTCGGGTAACCTTCTCTCGGCTTCTCGACTTAGAAACTGATCTAAACGTGGATACTAATTCTACGGATCCAAATACAAATACCTTGATCGATCATATTGATACAAGTGATTATATCGACCTACCAATTGAAGATCTAATTGATCTAGATCTTCCAAGCACTTCTTTAGATCAAGTCGAATTAGAGGCTTGCAAGCTAAATAAATTTAATATTGACGACTGGCTCCAACTTGATGCCAATCTAACTACTGATGAAGTCCTAGATTGGGACCAATTACTTAACATGACTAATGCTTAAGACAACCCTTGATCATAAAACTTTCCCACAAGGACATATCTATATACCCATGACTATTTGTACCCCTGGGTATAAGGAATTAACTATTCATGCACTCCTTGACACAGGAGCTGAAGTTAGTTTATTACATGAATTGTTCATACCCGAACATCTACGTTACAAACTTGACAGACCCTGCAGATTAAATGATTTCATGGGTCGACAGATCTCAGTTGATTTTGGCGCAATAGTTGACATCCAAATCCCTGATATCCATGGAAATTTCAAAACATATCAATATACTTTCCGCTTACTCCCAAAGGACTTTGATAATGATTGTTTATTAGGTATGGATAATCTTCGCAATTATTCTCCCTTTAATCATCATTATTTTGACATTGATGGCCGCTCTATTCCTAGAGTACCCTTTAATGTCTCCCTTGCTAACAAATTTCCACCCGCAGCACAGCGTGGTGAGATAGATGACAAAATCTGTACTTCTAATATTTCGACAGACAACAATTTCCAAAAGATCATTCATGGAATGTTAGAGCCATTATATTCTAACAATCCATTAAAATGGTTTGATAAAGCCCCACGATATTGTAAAATTGAGCTTTTAGACATACATAAAGAATCGAAAGTTCGTGTAAATAGCATTATGATTTCTCCTACAGACAAGAAAGAATTTGCTAAACAGATTGATGAACTACTTCGATTAAAGTTGATACAAAAAAGCCATAGTACCTATTCATCTCCAGTATTCCTAGTTAGGAATCATGCTGAGATCAAAAGTGGAAAAACTAGAATGGTTATTAATTATCGAAAGCTTAAAAGCTACACGAAATTTGACGGTTATTTCATCCCCTCTGCTGAAAATTTAATTAGGCAGATACAGGGAGCTAAGTTTTATAGTAAGTTTGACGCCAAGTCTGGTTTTCGACAACTCAAGCTTGCGGATAAAACTTCCATTGAGCTAACTGCATTCAGTTGTCCTCAGGGACATTTCGAATGGTTAGTTATGCCATTTGGATTAAAAAACGCTCCACAGATATTCCAGAAATGGATGAATTCAATATTCGGACATCTCAATTTTGTAGTTGTCTATATTGATGATATTCTTGTATTTTCTAAAACTGCTGATGAACATAAAGATCATTTATTACAAGTATCAAGGCTATTGCTTGACAATGGTATTATTCTTAGTCCTAAGAAAATTGAACTGTTTAAAACAGAAATTGATTTCTTAGGTAAATGAATAAAAAATGGTCAGATTGAATTACAGCAACACATTTATGCTAAAATAAAAGATTTTCCTGAAGACTTCAAAACTTTGAAAGAACTTCAGAGCTTTCTTGGATTGCTTAACTATGGTAGAAATTTTTTTCCTCATCTTTCTGCTAGAGTTGATAAACTACAGGATAAGCTAGCAGCTGAACAAGCCAAGTATAAAACTATGACTGGTGAACAACCCAAAAAGTGGGACACTAGTAAGATATCTATTACGCTTTCACCAAAAGAGAAAGAAGAAAAGCTAAAATTAAGGATCTGGTTAAGGACCAGAAAATCCTTTATTTCCCATTAGATAAAGACAAGTTAGTTCTACAAACTGATGCTTCTGATTATTTTTGGGCGGGAGTATTAATTGCAAAAAACAAAAAAATTGTAGCATATACCTCTGGAAAATTTACTAAGACCCAGATTAAGTATGCGACTTATGATAAAGAACTACTTGCTGTTAAATTAGCAAAAAAAAGTTTGAGAATTTATCTTCTTTATAGAAATTTTATTATTGAGACTGATAATAAATCTGTTGCTAACTTTCTTAAAAAGAAAACTATTATTAATCCAGAAGAAAATCTTCGAAGGATCAGAATTGCCATTTATTTAGAAATTTTTAATTATGAAGTCAATTATATCCCCGGATATACTAACTTTCTTACTGATACTCTTACCAGGCCGTGATGCCATGGATCCAGACGAGTACAAAAACATGAAAGCAATTCATGAAGAAATAAAGCGGCATGATGCCTTTAATCCTGTTACTGGCCAGAAAAAAGCCAAATCTGGTGCCAACAACCAGGCATCATCTTTCTCTTCCGGAATGCCTAAGGCGAACAGCCTGGCTCCGGCAGTAGCAGGCCAGACGAATAGCCAGATGGCCATCCTGGCACCTCAGGGCACACAGGCCCAATCTATGGCCGTACAGGCCTCACAAGCCACACAGGCATCTCAGGGCACACAGGCCCAGTTTCTGAAAGGAGGACCCAAGAGGCTCGTTCCTTTCCGGAATAAGACTTTTGCAAGTACCATTGTAAAGAATTGGTAAAACCAAGAATTGGAAAAAAATGATAAGGATTCTTGGGATAAGTTTAATGGCTGCTACCGGCCATTCAGTCAAATGATACCAGAGGAGCCAACTTCTAGTTGTCTCAAATTGAAAAACAATTTCTTTCGGTTAGAGCCAGGGCTGAACAGCTAAATTCTAAACTGTACGAAGTCAGACAGCAGGCACTTGTGATGATGGCCTATAGTGCTACATCAAGGTCACCTACGCTTGATGTTATGGAGAAGGATCTCTTCAGTGGACCTTCTTCCGAACACAAGGAACTCTGCAAAATTCTTGAGCAGATCAACAGCCATGATCTGGTTAATCTTAGAATACCAGGCTTACTGAAGCTCTGCTCCTCCCTGTCCATTGACGATGAAAGAACTCAAAGCATGGACGCAGAAGGCATGGCACAGGAAATGATTACAAGATACAAGCAGGGGCTGATTGATGAAGCCCGACTTCTAACTTATTTCAGGCACTTAGATGACTCCAACATCACTAAGTATTTTGAAGGGTTAGAGGTAGTATACTCCAGTTATGGGAACATTCACCTGGTATCTTGCTTC
Source organism: Iris pallida (assembly GCA_029216955.1). Classification (NCBI taxonomy): domain Eukaryota; kingdom Viridiplantae; phylum Streptophyta; class Magnoliopsida; order Asparagales; family Iridaceae; genus Iris; species Iris pallida. The sequence continues at coordinate 67,006 of JANAVB010030835.1, forward strand.
CAGGAGATTGTTAACCTGCCCGTACAAATAAAAAAGGTTTTGTTCATGAGATGTTCATCTGCTCTTCAGATGATAACATCTATAAGCAATTAATCCCAGAAATTTGCTGGAAAGGTGGAAAAGCTAGTGCTTCCAGATTTCAAACCATGTTCAGGTTGAAAATCTGGGGTATTTGGGAGGAGAAGCGATACATCAAGTGCTTCCCCTCATATCAGATTTGGGAACTCCACCGTCTTGCTGGAGATCCAGGACCTCAGTTCTCTCCTTTCAAGAAAGGCAACTTCAACGAAGGAAAGGAACGCTATGGCGCTGCCAGAGAATTTTTTGATGATGCCCGAAAGCTTTCTGAAGGACAGGCGGTCCTTTCTAGCAGCAGCAATTTCATTTTAGCAGACTATGTTACTGTGAATACCGTCAATGAAAAGGAAAATATGACACTGCTCTAAGATTTTAAACAGTTCAATCTTCTTAGGACTAAGAATAATACCATTATCAAGCAATAGCCTTGATACTTGTAATAAATGATCATTATGTTCATCAGCTGTTTTAGAAAACACAAGAATATCATCAATATAGACAACTACAAAATTGAGATGTCCGAATATTGAATTCATCTATTTCTGGAATATATGTGGAGCGTTTTTTAATCCAAATGGCAAAACTAACCATTCGAAATGTTCCTGAGGACAACTGAATGCAGTTAGCTCAATGGAAGTTTTATCCGCAAGCTTGAGTTGCCAAAAATCAGATTTGGCGTCAAACTTACTATAAAACTTAGCTCCCTGTATCTGCCTAATTAAATTTTCAGTAGAGGGGATGAAATAACCGTCAAATTTCGTGTAGCTATTAAGCTTTCGATAATTAATAACCATTCTAGCTTTTCCACTTTTGATCTCAGCATGATTCCTAACTAGGAATGCTAGAGATGAATGGGTACTATAGATTTTTTGTATCAACTTTAATCGAAGTAGTTCATCAATCTGTTTAGCAAATTCTTCCTTGTCTGTAGGAGAAACCATAATGCTATTTACACGAACTTTCGATTCTTTATGTATGTCTAAAAGGCTCAATTTTACAATATCGGAGGACTTTATCAAACCATTTTAATAGATTGTCAGAATATAATGGCTCTAACATTCCATGAATGATCTTTTGGAATTACAGCGGAAAATAAAAACACACAAAGAAAGTAGAAAAGAGCACTCAAAAGGCTTGTTACAAGAACACTCAAATTTGTTGCCATTATATTACAAAGAGCCTCCCAATATATAGGCTCAGGGACGGTGCTAACCGGTTTAGCCGATTAAGGCTACCGGTGTCAACAATCTTCCTTCAATAATTGAAGAAAGATTCCTCCTTATCTTACAGCTGGCATGCCATCACATCTCCACTAGCTGGTACGCCGTCACGTTAGTGCTTTATTCGTTTCGGATAGAAACAAATCTTCCACCTTGCTTGTATTATTGGTATGGTGGGTCCCCCTCCCATATCATATTCCACCAAAGTTTCCACTTATCGAAATCTGACAGTAGAGGTGGTTCTGGGCCCCAGACTGCATCAGCATAATTAATATTTTTCTACCAGATTTTTGACTCTTTAGTTTCCCAATCATCTGAGTCAGAAAGTAGCGGAGAGAAAGGCTCTTCTCAGGCCAAGGACAAGAAACCATGGACTCTTCTTCTTGCTCCATAGAGACAAAGATTAATTTTGCCCACCAAGCTTCACAGCTGCTGGATCTGAGACGCAATTGTAGCCTCCGCAATAATTGTATCCTCTGCGTAGTCATCTCTTTTTGCCTGTAAACCTGCTGGACCAAGACACATATTGTTAAAAAAATCTTAGAGTAGGGTCATGTTTTTCTCTTCATTAATGGGCTTCACAGTAACATAGTCCGCTAAAATGACATTGCTACTGCTAGAAAGGACCGCCTGTCCTTCAGAAAGCTTTCGGGCTTCAGCAAAAAATTCTCTGGCAGCGCCATGGCGTTCCTTCCCTTCGTTGAAGTTGCCTTTCTTGAAAGGAGAGAACTGAAGTCCTGGATCTCCAGCAAGACGGTGGAGTTCCCAAATCTGATATGAGAGAAAGCACTTGATGTATCGCTTCTCCTCCCAAATACTCCATATTCTGAACCTGAACATGGTTTGAAATCTGGAAGCACTAGATTTTGCACCTTTCCAGCAAATTTCTGGGATTAATTGCTTATAGATGTTATCATCAGAAGAGCATATGAACATCTCATGAACAAAACCTTTTTTTATTTGTACGGGCAGGTTAACAATCTTCTGGAAGCAAGATACCAGGTGAATGTTCCCGTAACTGGAGTATACTACCTCTAACCCTTCAAAATACTTAGTGATGTTGGAGTCATCTAAGCGCCTGAAATAAGTTAGAAGTCGGGCTTCATCAATCAGCCCCTGCTTGTATCTTGTAATCATTCCCTGTGTCATGCCTTCAGCGTCCATGCTTTGAGTTCTTTTATCGTCAATGGAGAGGAAGGAACAGAGCTTCAGTAAGTCTGGTATTCTAAGATTAACCAGATCATGGCTGTTGATCTGCTCAAGAATTTTGTAGAGTTCCTTGTGTTCGGAAGAAGGTCCACTGAAGAGATCCTTCTCCATAACATCAAGCGCAGGTGACCTTGATGTAGCACTATAGGCCATCATCACAAGTGCCTGATGTCTGACTTCGTGCAGTTTAGAGTTTAGCTGTTCAGCCCTGGCTCTAACCGAAAGAAATTATTTTTTAATTTGAGACAACCGGAAGTTGGCTCCTTTGGTATCATTTGACTGAATGGCTCGGTAGCAGCCATTAAACTTATCCCTAGAATCCTTATCATTTTTTTCAATTCTTGGTTGTACCAATTCTTTACAACGATACTTGCAAAAGTCTTGCTCTGGAAAGAAACGAGCCTCTTGGGTCCTCCTTTCAGAAACTGGGCCAGTATGCCCTGAGATGCCTGTGTGGCTTGTGAGGCCTGTACGGCCATAGATTGGGCCTGTGTGCCCTGAGGTGCCGAGATGGCCATCTGGCTATTCGCCTGGCCTGCTACTGCCGGAGCCGGGCTGTTCGCCTTAGGCATTCCGGAAGAGGAAGATGATGCCTGGTTGTTGGCACAAGATTTGACTTTTTTTTCTGGCCAGTAACAGGAGTAAAAGCATCATGCCGCTTCATTTCTTTATGAATTGTTTTCATTTTTTTGTACTCGTCTGGATCTATAGCATCACGGCCTGGTAAGAGTATCAGCAAGAAAGTTAGTATATCCGGGGATATAATTGACTTCATAATTAAAAATTTCTAAATAAATGGCAATTCTAATCCTTCGAAGATTTTCTTCTAGATTATTAATAGTTTTCTTTTTAAGAAACTGAGCAACAGATTTATTGTCAGTCTCAATAATGAATTTTCTATAAAGAAGATAAATTCTCAAACTTTTTATTGCTAATTTAACAGCAAGTAGTTCTTTATCATAAGTCGCATACTTAATCTGGGTCTTAGTTAATTTCCCAGAGGTATATGCTACAATTTCTTTGGTGAAAGCGTAATAGATATCTTACTAGTGTCCCACTTTCTGGGTTGTTCACCAGTTATGGTTTTATACTTGGCTTGTTCAGCTGCTAGCTTATCCTGTAGTTTCTCAACTCTAGCAGGAAGATGAGGAATAAACTTTCTACCATAGTTAAGCAATCCAAGAAAGCTCTGAAGTTCTTTCAAAGTTTTGAAGTCTTCAGGAAAATCTTTTATTTTAGCATAAATGTGTTGCTGTAATTCAATCTGACCATTTTTTATTACTTTACCTAAGAAATCAATTTCTGTTTTAAATAGTTCAATCTTCTTAGGACTAAGAATAATACTATTGTCAAGCAATAGCCTTGATACTTGTAATAAATGATCTTTATATTCATCAGCAGTTTTAGAAAACACAAGAATATCATCAATATTGACAACTACAAAATTGAGATGTCCGAATATTGAATTCATCCATTTCTGGAATATCTGTGGAGCGTTTTTTAATCCAAATGGCATAACTAACCATTCGAAATGTCCCTGGGGACGACTGAATGCAGTTAGCTTTATGGAAGTTTTATCCGTAAGCTTGGGTTGCCAAAAACCAGATTTGGCGTCAAACTTACTAAAAAACTTAGCTCCCTGTATCTGCCTAATTTAATTTTCAGCAGAAGGGATAAAATAATCGTTAAATTTCGTGTAGCTATTAAGCTTTCGATAATTAATAACCATTCTAGCTTTTCCTCTTTTGATCTCAGCATGATTCCTAACTAGGAATGCTGGAGATGAATGAGTACTATGGCTTTTTGTATCAACTTTAATCGAAGTAGTTCATCAATCTGTTTAGCAAATTCTTCCTTGTCTGTAGGAGAAACCATAATGCTATTTACACGAACTTTCGATTCTTTATGTATGTCTAAAAGCTCAATTTTACAATATCGTGGGGCTTTATCAAACCATTTTAATGGATTGTCAGAATATAATGGCTCTAACATTCCATGAATGATCTTTTGGAAATTGTTGTCTGTCGGAATATTATAAGTGCAGATTTTGTCATCTATCTCACCACGCTGTGCTGCGGGTGAAAATTTGCTAGCAAGGGAGACATTAAAGGGTACTCTAGGTATAGAGCGGCCATCAATGTCAAAATAATGATGATTAAAGGGAGGATAATTGCGAAGATTATCCATACCTAATAAATAATCATTATCAAAGTCCTTTGGGAGTAATCGGAAAGTATATTGATATGTTTTGAAATTTCCATGGATATCAGGGATTTACACGTCAACTATTGCGCCAAAATCAACTGAGATCTGTCGACCCATGAAATCATTTAATCTGCAGGGTCTATCAAGTTTGTAACATAGATGTTCGGGTATGAACAATTCATGTAATAAACTAACTTCAGCTCCTGTGTCAAGGAGTGCATGAATAGTTAATTCCTTATAACTAGGGGTACAAATAGTCAAGGGTATATAGATATGTCCTTGTGGGAAAGTTTTAAGATCAAGGGTTGTCTTGAGCATTAGTCGTGTTAATTAATTGGTCCCAATCTAGGACTTCATCAGTAGTTAGATTGGCATCAAGTTAGAGCCAGTCGTCAATATTAAATTTATTTAGCTTGCAATCCTCTAATTCGACTTGATCTAAAGAAGTGCTTGGAAGATCTAGATCAATTAGATTGGTAGGTCGATATAATCACTTGTATCAATATGATCGATCAAGGTATTTGTATTTGGATCCGTAGAATTAGTATCCATGTTTAGATCAGTTTCTAAGTCGAGAAGCCGAGAGAAGGTTACTCGACGCTCTTTTTTCTGTTTTTGAATATACTCCTTGTTTCGTCTATTTTTATAGACACGAATATGTTCACGTAATACTCTCTTTGTGTGTTCAGTATGTTTTAAAACAATAGACCTATAATTTGATTTAGGAGTCTCCCTTCTAAGGATATCCTTAAATTTATTTACTAGGAAGAGCATCTTATAAGCTTCACTGATTTGTGATGGATTGAAACTCATATTTTGTTTATATTGACTGGGGCCTTTGCCTTTGTCAACTTCCATTAAGAAAGATCAGAACTGTTTTCCCCAATTTGGGGTAAAGATGTACCAATGACTAGATGATCTCTTCTGGACCTTTCGTTCATCAAGAGTCTAGTCCTTCCCTCCATAGGGGTTTCGCTGATACTTGTTCTATGGGCAGAGATATCAGGAGAAATAGATATTCTTCCTGTATCAAGATGTCCCACGGAATTAGATCGTGAAATTCTTACTGAATTAGTGGAAGATGATTCCTCATCATGTGACTGAGGTCTACTTTCGCTTAAGACAGTAGAGATGGTATTTCCAGAAGCAATAAAGTACTCAGTAGGTACTTCAAATTTTGGTTTTAAGGATTTGACAAAAACTTGCATTCCATTGTCAAGCCTTAAATGTTCTAATTTTACTAATCGGGATTGTATAGTCTTTCCTATACCAACCTCAAAGAGCTTAACTAAATGTTTGGGAGTAATGGATTTAAACGTTTGAGTATCGTTTAAAGCCATACATTGTTCCCATTGTATACCCAAAATCTTAGATCCTGGCATAAGTTCTATGCCCTGAAGGTTTATGAATAAAGTACGCATTTTTTCTATATTTTCATCATCAAGACTTATCGAAAAGTCAGGATGAATGTTTATTCCAAATAACCTGTTTACCAGGCTTGATTTAGCTCCTCCAATAATACTATTAAGAGGGCTGTTGATGTTCGTCCATACAGACAACTAGTATGGGAGTATCAATTCCTGTTCGGAAAAGAACAGTTATTTTTAACTGAATCAACCCAATATGAAGATACCTCATTTTTGGGTATTTCTTTTTTAATTTTTCGATCTTCTTTTTATCGAGAAGGCAGATAGAAGAAAAGTCTTCTCCTCCACGAAGCTCGATGTTCCCTTGCATTCTTTCGAATACATAGGTATGCTTGTTTAAGAATCGAGACTGGAAGGATATATGCTTATATACTTCCCTTTTATTCGAATGCGGAATAGCTTCTTTCCGCTTTTCCAAATCTTCGTCAGTAATTTCGAATTGTTCACCTTCGCTTTGCTAGAGACTAGATTTCGAAGTTTCCTCTGACGTTAGTCTATTCCTATATATTCTGAATTCGTAGTAATGCTCCTCAGGGTCTCTCCTGCTGGAGCCAATACTTGTGCTAGAACCTTGTTGAGGAACTGCTTTAGACGGAAGGGGTTCTTCCACCATAGGTAGATCCTCATATTTATGTATTACAAGTAACCCAATAGGGTCAGCACGGTGAATAATATAATCATCCTCATAGACTGTATTCTTAACGGTAATGCATACATTATGTCTTGACACTGGTTCAATAAACCCTTGTGTCAAAAGTATACCTTTATTTGTATGTAACGGAACACTATGAATTATTTCGTAGTATCCGAGAGGTATAAAAAATTTTAATCCGAGGAATATCTCAGCACTCCTATATCATTTGATACAAACATCCTCTTTAGCGTATAAAGTATATCCAGCAGAAATCCCTTCTTTAATTGGGAGGATAGCTTTATCATCTAAGAGAGTAATGCGTATCTGATTATAGGTTTTGTTTATTGTATTCATATTTATCTTAAGGTGTTCTATAGCCTTACCAAGATCCTCAACTTCAGAAGAGTTGTCTCCTTCAGACGATTCAGCCATAGACTCTATTTCATAGATGGAAGAAACAGAAGTGTTACTGCTAATTTCATCTAGAGTTCCTATATGAATATCATAATCATCAAGGTCTGTTCTGACCACGCTTTGTATATTTCAGGACATTCATTAGCATAGTGTCCTTCTTTGTTGCATTTAAAACACTTGCAACCTTTTTTAAATTTTTTTCTTAATAAACTTACTTTTACGGAAATTCTTTTCTGTTTTGAACTTCTTCTTGAAGTTTGGTTTCCACTTCTTTCGAGTAATTTTCTATTTTTTTTACTAAAGGTTTTACCCTTTTTCCATGTCTTTTTCTATTTCGGTTTTTGCCACACAGGTGGACATCCGAATTGGAAGTTAATATCTTCATCATACTTGTTACAGCATCTGTAACCTAGTACTGAATTTTTGATAAACTTATTCATTTGTGACTAGGCTTTAGCCTGCTCACAAGTTTCTTCCATGGTTCTCATACAAGCTTTCTTTAATAAGCCAGCTGTATGAACACCATTAATACCCCCACGGAGTTCATCGTATTTTGCTTTAATAATATTATTCCATGGGTAGGGAATTTTAGTAAAAAATCCCTCCATCCAGAATTCTTTTTCTCGAATATTATTTAAGTGAAAAATTAGTCCAATATATTTGGACACGAATTCTTCAAGCATACATATATCACACAAAATTATTTTGTGTAACATCTTGTTATAATTTTTTGATGCTTGAGAGCTTTCTCATGCAAAGTCGGCAAGAAGCTGCCGAATCAGCTCATCAAGGGCTGCGAATTTATCAGGAGTAGCCTTAATAGCTTTAATAGTTTGAGGATTTGGCGTCTCAAAGTTTTGCAACCATGCAACGCTATCACCTTGCCAATGACTAGTGGCATAGTGAATGAATCCTTCAGTACTAATGTCAGCAGGAAGGAAGTATGCCATTCCCTGCATTTTCTGTGACCAATTAGAGAGATATTCTCCAATTTGTTTGTGTGGTATATTCTCAAGGTTCAAGATCAAGCCATCAGACAAATATCTTTTATCATGATGGTATGCTTGCTGAGAAGTATGGAATTTATTCCAATCTTTTCGTCTTTCTTCCCGAAATTTTGGTGTGTATGGAGAGTTTCCTCCAAGTACAAAATTCGGATCCCGCATAATTACTTCGGGATTGGGTGGTATAGTCCCAACATTAGTATGTGGTTCAGCTTCTATAACCATAGTGTTGCTGTCCTATCCTTCTTTTATGGTACGAATGTAGAGAGGTTCTACTTCGTTATCCGAATTGTCTGAGTCAGAAATCTTGCATATTTCCATTTGAAGAAGTCAATTGCTCGCGCATGATCTTCATAGTAAGTATATACATCTTTGCTATCTATTTCTCCAGACAACTCTTGTTGTTGTAACCTTAAAAAGGTTTTATAAAAGCTTTCATCAATTTCTTCTGGTGAAATAGTATTGATTTCCTTAGAAGACAGTTTCATCATATTTATGTTAGTAGCCCATTGGCGTCGTTGGATCACCAAGGGTCCAACTTGTTGGACTGCGGGTCTAGCCGTTTTGTAAGAAGCAGTATCTTTCATAGTTGTTTTTCCTAGGCATTTAAGATCATTCCTAATTTGGATGATTTCTCTTCCAACATTAATAACATCCGTTCGGATGGTATGTTTATTACTACTCATGTCAATAACATCCTTCCGGATGCTTTGCATATTTTCATGCATAGTACTGTTCATGGTCACCAATGTATCCGCGATAAAGTTGTATATCCCATTTTCAGGGTTATCTATCAATAAAGCTCTATTGGTTTCAAGTAAGACTTTGTTCTTTCTTTTCTGTTTTTATTTTAATTATGTCCGAGTAAACTTGTGTTCTTGAGAATAGATCTATGATAGGAACTCTAGTTATTTTAACAAGAATAATGTTGAGATGTGTGCAATAGCTCTTACGCTTGGTGTAGGAAACGAACCAAAGCTGTGCTCTAATTCCGTAAAGCGGTGGTTCAGGCTTGTGGTCGTATGTTCGAGGCCAAATCCTGCCAGAAAGCTACGGTAGTTCCGGGACACAGATCTAGAAACGTAGGGGAACTATGGCAAGCCGCGGAATTAAGGGTCAAAGTGAGCCATTACAGAGATCTCAGAATATTTTTGTTAAAAATTACTAGAGCCTAACATAGCTCATATACTTAAGAACAACTCCTAACCATGGGAGACGATATTGAGACGAAAGCCGAATATCGTGTTTCAGCGAACGACCATCGCTGTCCCTACAATTTGAAATTCCAGATTACAGCAGAAAATAAAAACACACAAAGAAAGTGGAAAAGAGCACTCAGAAGACTTGTTATAAGAACACTCAAATCCGTTGTCCTTACATTACAAAGAGCCTTCCAATATATAGGCTCAGGGACGGTACTAACCGGTTTAGCCGGTTAAGGCTACCGGTGTCAACAATCTTCCTTCAATAATTGAAGAAAGATTCTTCCTTATATTACAGCTGGCATGCCATCACATCTCCTCTAGCTGGTACGTCGTCACGTTAGTGCTTTATTCGTTTCGGATAGAAATGAATATTCCACCTTGCTTGTATTATTGTTATGGTGGGCCCCCTCCCATATCATATTCCACCAAAGTTTCCACTCATCAAAATCTGACGGTGGAGGTGGTTCTGGGCCCCAGACAGCATCAGCACAATTAATATTTTCCCACCAGATTTCTAACTCTTCAGTTTCCCAATCCTCTGAGTCAGAAAGTAGCGGAGAGAAAGGCTCTTCTTCAAGCCAAGGACAAGAACCCACGGACTCTTCTTCTTGCTCCATAAAGGACAAAGATTGATTTTGCCTACCAAGCTTCACAGCTGCTGGAGCTGAGACGCAATTGTAGCCTCCACAATAATTGTATCCTCTGCACAGTTATCTCTTTTTGCCTGTAAACCTGCTGGACCAAGACACATATTGTTAAAAAAATCTTGGAGCAGGGTCATGTTTTCTTCTTCATTGATGGGCTTCACAGTAACATAGTCCGCTAAAATGATATTGCTGCTGCTAGAAAGGACCGCCTGTCCTTCAGAAAGCTTTCAGGCTTCAGCAAAAAATTCTCTGGCAGCACCATATCGTTTCTTCCCTTCGTTGAAGTTGCCTTTCTTGAAAGGAGAGAACTGAAGTCCTGGACCTCCAGCAAGACGGTGGAGTTCCCAAATCTGATATGAGGGGAAGCACTTGATGTATCGCTTCTCCTCCCAAATACTCCAGATTCTGAACCTGAACAAGGTTTGAAATCTGGAAGCACTACTTTTTGCACCTTTCCAGCAAATTTCTGGGATTAATTTCTTATAGATGTTATCATCTGAAGAGCAGATGAACATCTTATGAACAAAACCTTTTTTATTTGCACGGGCAGGTTAACAATCTCCTGGAAGCAAGATACCAGGTGAATGTTCCTGTAACTGGAGTATACTACCTCTAACCCTTCAAAATACTTAGTGATGTTGGAGTCATCTAAGCGCCTGAAATAAGTTAGAAGTCGGGCTTCATCAATCAGCCCCTGCTTGTATCTTGTAATCATTCCCTGTGCCATGCCTTCAGCATCCATGCTTTGAGTTCTTTCATCGTCAATGGACAGGGAGGAGCAGAGCTTCAGTAAGTCTGGTATTCTAAGATTAACCAGATCATGGCTGTTGATCTGCTCAAGAATTTTGCAGAGTTCCTTGTGTTCGGAAGAAGGTCCACTGAAGAGATCCTTCTCCATAACATCAAGCATATGTGACCTTGATGTAGCACTATAGGCCATCATCACAAGTGCCTGCTGTCTGACTTCGTACAGTTTAGAGTTTAGCTGTTCAGCCCTGGCTCTAACCGAAAGAAATTGTTTTTCAATTTGAGACAACCAGAAGTTGGCTCATTTGGTATCATTTGACTGAATGGCCCGGTAGCAGCCATTAAACTTATCCCAAGAATCCTTATCATTTTTTTCCAATTCTTGGTTGTACCAATTCTTTACAACGGCACTTGTAAAAGTCTTGTTCTGGAAAGGAACGAGCCTTTTGGATCCTCCTTTCAGAAACTGGGCCTGTGTGCCCTGAGATGCCTGTGTGGCTTGTGAGGCCTGTACGGCCATAGATTGGGCCTGTGTGCCCTGAGGTGTCGGGATGGCCATCTGGCTATTAGCCTGACCTGCTACTGCCAGAGCCGAGCTGTTCGCCTTAGGCATTCCGAAAGAGGAAGATGATGCCTGGTTGTTGGCACCAGATTTGGCTTTTTTCTGGCCAGTAACAGGAGTAAAGGCATCCTGCCGCTTCATTTCTTCATGAATTGCTTTCATTTTTTTGTACTCGTCTGGATCCATAGCATCACGGCCTGGTAAGAGTATCAGCAAGAAAGTTAGTATATCCGGGGATATAATTGACTTCATAATTAAAAATTTCTAAATAGATGGCAATTCTAATCCTTCGAAGATTTTCTTCTGGATTATTAATAGTTTTCTTTTTAAGAAACTGAGCAACAGATTTATTGTCAGTCTCAATAATGAAATTTCTATAAAGAAGATAAATTCTCAAATTTTTATTGCTAATTTAACAGCAAGTAGTTCTTTCTCATAAGTCGCATACTTAATCTGGGTCTTAGCAAATTTCCTAGAGGTATATGCTACAATTTCTTTGTTTTTTGCAATTAATACTCCTGCCCAAAAATAATCAGAAGCATCAGTTTGCAGAACTAACTTGTCTTCATCTAATAGGAAATAAAAGATTTTCTGGTCCTTAACCAGATCCTTAATTTTAGCAATTTCTTATTTCTCTTTTGGTGAAAGCGTAATAGATATCTTACTAGTGTCCCACTTTCAGGGTTGTTCACAGTCATGGTTTTATACTTGGCTTTTTCAGCTGCTAGCTTATCCTGTAGTTTCTCAACTCTAGCAGAAAGATGAGGAATAAACTTTCTACCATAGTTAAGCAATCCAAGAAAGCTCTGAAGTTCTTTCAAAGTTTTGAAGTCTTCAGAAAAATCTTTTATTTTAGCATAAATGTGTTGCTGTAATTCAATCTGACCATTTTTTATTACTTTACCTAAGAAATCAATTTCTGTTTTAAACAGTTCAATCTTCTTAGGACTAAGAATAATACCATTGTCAAGCAATAGCCTTGATACTTGTAATAAATGATCCTTATGTTCATCAGCAGTTTTAGAAAACACAAGAATATCATCAATATAGACAACTACAAAATTGAGATGTCCGAATATTGAATTCATCCATTTCTGGAATATCTGTGGAGCGTTTTTTAATCCAAATGGCATAACTAACCATTCGAAATGTCCCTGGGGACAACTGAATGCAGTTAGCTCAATGGAAGTTTTATCCGCAAGCTTGAGTTGCCAAAAACCAGATTTGGCGTCAAACTAACTATAAAACTTAGCTCCCTGTATCTGCCTAATTTAATTTTCAGCAGAGGGGATGAAATAACCGTCAAATTTCGTGTAGCTATTAAGCTTTCGATAATTAATAACCATTCTAGCTTTTCCTCTTTTGATCTCAGCATGATTCCTAACTAGGAATGCTGGAGATGAATGGGTACTATGGCTTTTTTTAGCAACTTTAATCGAAGTAGTTCATCAATCTGTTTAGCAAATTCTTCCTTGTCTGTAGGGGAAACCATAATGCTATTTACACGAACTTTCGATTCTTTATATATGTCTAAAAGCTCAATTTTACAATATCGTGGGGCTTTATCAAACCATTTTAATGGATTGTCAGAATATAATGGCTCTAACATTCCATGAATGATCTTTTCGAAATTATTGTCTGTCGGAATATTATAAGTGCAGATTTTGTCATCTACCTCACCACGCTATGCTGCGGGTGAAAATTTGTTAGCAAAGGAGACATTAAAGGGAACTCTAGGAATAGAGCGGCCATCAATGTCAAAATAATGATGATTAAAGGGAGGATAATTGCGAAGATTATCCATACCTAATAAACAATCATTATCAAAGTCCTTTGGGAGTAATCGGAAAGTATATTGATATGTTTTGAAATTTTCATGGATATCAGGGATTTGGACGTCAACTATTGCGCCAAAATCAACTGAGATCTGTCGACCCATGAAACCCTCAAGCTGCAGGATCTGTCAAGTTTGTAACGTAGATGTTCGGGTATGAACAATTCTTATAATAAACTAACTTCAGCTTCTATGTCAAGGAGTGCATGAATAGTTAATTCCTTATACCCAGGGTTACAAATAGACAAGGGTATATAGATATGTCCTTGTGGAAAAGTTTTAAGATCAAGGGTTGTCTTGAGCATTAGTCGTGTTAATTAATTGGTCCCAATCTAGGACTTCATCAGAAGTTAGATTGGCATCAAGTTGGAGCCAGTCGTCAATATTAAATTCATTTAGCTTGCAAGCCTCTAATTCGACTTGATCTAAAGAAGTGCTTGGAAGATCTAGATCAATTAGATCTTCAATTGGTAGGTCGATATAATCACTTGTATCAATATGATCGATCAAGGTATTTGTATTTGGATCCGTAGAATTAGTATCCATGTTTAGATCAGTTTCTAAGTCGAGAAGCCGAGAGAAGGTTACCCGACGCTCTTTTTTTTTCTGTTTTTGAACGTACTCCTTGTTTCGTCTATTTTTATAGACACGAATATGTTCACGTAATACTCTCTTTGTATGTTCAGTATGTTTTAAAACAATAGACCTATAATTTGATTTAGGAGTCTCCCTTCTAAGGATATCCTTAAATTTATTTACTAGGGAGAGCATCTTATAAGCTTCACAGATTTGTGATGAATTGAAACTCATATTTTGTTTATATTGACTGGGTCCTTTGCCTTTGTCAACTTCCATTAAGAAAGATCAGAACTGTTTTCCCCAATTTGGGGTAAAGATGTACCAATGACTAGATGATCTCTTCTGGACCTTTCGTTCATCAAGAGTCTAGTCCTTCCCTCCATAGGGGTTTCATTGATACTTGTTCTATGGACAGAGATATCAGGAGAAATAGATATTCTTCCTGTATCAAGATGTCCCATGGAATTAGATCGTGAAATTCTTACTGAATTAGAGGAAGATGACTCCTCATCATGTGACCGAGGTCTACTTCCGCTTAAGACTGGAGAGATGGTATTTCCAGAAGCAATAAAGTACTCAGTAGGTACTTCAAGTTTTGGTTTTAAGGATTTGACAAAAACTTGCATTTCATTGTCAAGCCTTAAATGTTCTAATTTTACTAATCGGGGTTGTTTAGTCTTTCCTATACCAACCTCAAAGAGTTTAACTAAATGTTTGGGAGTAACGGATTTAAACGTTGGTGTATCGTTTAAAGCCATACAGTGTTCCCATTGTATACCCAAAACCTTAGATCCTGGCATAAGTTCTATGCCTTGAAGGTTTATGGATAAAGTACACGTTTTTTCTATATTTTCATCATCAAGACTTATCGAAAAGTCGGGATGAATGTTTATTCCAAATAACCTGTTTACCAGGTTTGATTTAGCTCCTCTAATAATACTATTAAGAGGGCTGTTGATGATACGTTCATCCATACAGACAACTAGTATGGGAGTATCAATTCCTGTTCGGAAAAGACCAGTTATTTTTAACTGAATCAACCCAATATGAAGATACCTCATTTTTAGGTATTTCTTTTTTAATTTTTCGATCTTCTTTTTATCGAGAAGGCAGATAAAAGAAAAGTCTTCTCCTCCGCGAAGCTCGATGTTCCCTTGAATTCTTTCGAATACATAGGTATTCTTGTTTAAGAATCGAGACTGGAAGGATATAGGCTTATATACTTCCCTTTTGTCCGAATACGGAATAGCTTCTTTCAGCCTTTCCAAATCTTCGTCAGTAATTTCGAATTGTTCACCTTCGCTTTGCTGGAGGCTAGAATTCGAAGTTTCCTCTGACGTTAGTCTATTCATATATATTCTGAATTCGTAGTAATGCTCCTCAGGGTCTCTCCTGCTGGAGCCAATACTAGTACTAGAACCTTGTTGAGGAACTGCTTTAGACGGAGGGGGTTCTTCCACCATAGGTAGATCCTCATATTTATGTATTACAAGTAACCCAATAGGGTCAGCACGGTGAATAATATAATCACCCTCATAGACTGTATTCTTAACGGTAATGCATACATTATGTCTTGACACTGGTTCAATAAACCCTCGTGTCAAAACTATACCTTTATTTGTATATAACGGAACACTATGAATTATTCCTTAGTATCCGAGAGGTATACAAAATTTTAATCCGAGGAATATCTTAGCACTCATATATCGTTTGATACAAACATCCTCTTTAGCGTATAAAGTATATCCAGCAGAAATCCCTTCTTTAATTGGGAGGATAGCTTTATCATCTAAGAGAGTAATGCGTATCTGATTATATGTTTTGTTTATTGTATTCATATTTATCTTAAGGTGTTCTATAGCCTTACCAAGATCCTCAACTTCAGAAGAGTTATCTTCTTCAGACGATTCAGCCAAGACTCGATTTCATAGATGGAAGAAGCAGAAGTGTTACTGCTAATTTCATCTAGGGTTCGTATAAGAATACTATAATCATCAAGGTCTGTTATGACCACGCTTTGTATATTTTCAGGACATTCATTAGCATAGTGTCCTTCTTTATTGCATTTAAAACACTTGCAACCCTTTTAAATTTTTTTTTCTTAATAAACTTCCTTTTACGGAAATTCTTTTCTGTTTTGAACTTCTTTTTGAAGTTTGGTTTCCACTTCTTTCGAGTAATTTTCCATTTTTTCTTGCTAAAGATTTTACCCTTTTTCCATGTCTTTTTCTATTTCGATTTTTGCCACACAGGTGGACATCCGAATTGGAAATTAATATCTTCATCATACTAGTTACAGCATCTGTAACCTAGTACTGAATTTTTGATAAACTTATTCATTTGTGATGAGGCTTTAGCCTGCTCACAAGTTTCTTCCATGGTTCTCATACAAGCTTTCTTTAATAAGCCAGTTGTATGAACACCATTAATACCCCCATGGAGTTCATCGTATTTTGCTTTAATAATATAATTCCATGGGTAGGGAATTTTAGTAAAAAATCCCTCCATCCAGAATTCTTTTTCTTGAATATTATTTAAGTGGAAAATTAGTCCAATATATTTGGACACGAATTCTTCAAGCATACATATATCACACAAAATCATTTTGTGTAACATCTTGTTATAATTTTTTGATGCTTGAGAGCTTTCTCCTGTAAAGTCGGCAAGAAGCTGTCGAATCAGCTCATCAAGGGCTGCAAATTTATCAGGAGTAGCCTTAATGGCTTCAGTAGTTTGAGGATTTAGCGTCTCAAAATTTCGCAACCATGCAACGCTATCACCTTGCCAATGACTAGTGGCATAGTGAATGAATCCTTCAGTACTAATGTCAGCAGGAAGGAAGTATGCCATTCCCTGTATTTTTTGTGACCAATTAGAGAGATATTCTCCAATTTGTTTGTGTGGTATATTCTCAAGGTTCAAGATCAAGCCATCAGACAAATATCTTTATCATGATGGTCTGCTTGCTGAGAAGTGTGGAATTTATTCCAGTCTTTTCGTCTTTCTTTCCAAAATTTTGGTGTGTATGGAGAGGTTCCTCCAAGTACAAAATTTGGATCCCGCATAATTACTTCGGGATTGGATGGTATAGTCCCAACATTAGTATATGGTTCAGCTTCTATAACCATAGTGTTGTTGCCCTGTCCTTCTTCTATGGTACGAATGTAGAGTGGTTCTACTTCGTTATCCGAAGAGTCTGAGTCAGAACTCTCCGCATATTTCTATTTAAAGAAGTCAATTGCTCTCGCATGATCTTCATATTAAGTATATACATCTTTGCTATCTATTTCTCCAGACAGCTCTTGTTGTAGTAACCTTAAAAAGGTTTTATAAAAGCTTTCATCAATTTCTTCTGGTGAAATAGTATTGATTTCCTTAGAAGAGAGTTTCATCATATTTATGTTAGTAGCCCATTGGCGTCATTGGATCACCAAGGGTCCTACTTGTTGGACTGCGGGTCTAGCCGTTTTGCTATAAGCAGTATCTTCCATAGGAGTTTTTCCTAGGCATTTAAGATCATTCCTAATTCGGATGATTTCTCTTCCAACATTAATAACATCCGTTCGGATAGTATGTATATTACTACTCATGTCAATAACATCTTTACGGATGCTTTGCATATTTTCATGCATAGTACTGTTCATGGTCACCAATGTATCCACGATAAAGTTGTATATCCCATTTTCAGGGTTATCAATAGAAGGAAGATGAACAAGGTGTTCATATCCTTTCAAATTGTAGGGACATCGATGGTCGTTCGCTGAAACACGATATTCGGCTTTCGCCTCAATATTGTCTCCCATGGTTAGGAGTTGTTCTTGAGTATATGAGCTATGGTAGGCTCTAGTAATTTTTAACAAAAATATTCTGAGATCTCTGTAATGGCTCACTTTGACCCTTAATTCCGTGGCTTGCCATAGTTCCCCTACGTTCCTAGATCTATGTCCCGGTACTACCGTGGCTTTCTGGCAGGGTTTGGCCTCGAACATACGACCACAAGCCTGAACTACCGCTTCACGGAATTAGAGCACAGCTTTGGTTCGTTTCCTACACCAAGCATAAGAGCTATTGCACACATCTCAACGTTATTCTTGTTAAAATAACTAGAGTTCCTATCATAGATCCAACTCAAGAACACAAGTTTACTCAGACATAATTAAAATAAAAACAGAAAAGAAAGAACAAAGTCTTACTTGAAACCAGTAGAGCTTTATTGATAGATAACCAAGCTCTGATACCAGATTACAGCAGAAAATAAAAACACACAAAGAAAGTAGAAAAGAGCACTCAGAAGACTTGTTACAAGAACACTCAAATCCGTTGCCCTTACATTACAAAGTGCCTCCCAATATATAGGCTCAGGGAGGGTACTAACCGGTTTAGCAGGTTAAGGCTACCGGTGTCAACAATCTTCCTTCAATAATTGAAAAAAGATTCCATGAACTGTTTAAAACAGAAATTGATTTCTTAGGTAAAGTAATAAAAAATGGTCAGATTGAATTACATCAACACATTTATGCTAAAATAAAAGATTTTCCTGAAGATTTCAAAACTTTGAAAGAACTTCAGAGCTTTCTTGGATTGCTTAAATATGGTAGAAAGTTTATTCCTCATCTTTCTGCTAGAGTTGAGAAACTACTGGATAAGCTAGCAGCTGAACAAGCCAAGTATAAAACCATGACTGGTGAACAACCCAGAAAGTGGGACACTAGTAAGATATCTAAGGACAGGCGGTCCTTTCTAGCAGTAGCAATGTCATTTTAGCGGACTATGTTACTGTGAAGCCCGTCAATGAAGAGGAAAACATGACCATGTTCCAAGATTTTTTTAGCAATATGTGTCTTGGTCCAGCAGGTTTACAGGCAAAAGGAGATGACTATGCAGAGGACGCAATTATTACGGAGCCTACAATTGCGTCTCAGCTCCAGCAGCTGTGAAGCTTGGTGGGCAAAATCAATCTTTGTCCTCTATAGAGCAAGAAGAAGAGTCCGTGGGTTCTTGTCCTTGGCCTGAAGAAGAGCCTTTCTCTCCGCTACTTTCTGACTCAGAGTATTTGAATATTATAAGTGCAGATTTTGTCATCTATCTCACCACGCTGTGCTGCGGGTGGAAATTTGTTAGCAAGGGAGACATTAAAGGGTACTCTAGGAATAGAGCAGCCATCAATGTCAAAATAATGATGATTAAAGGGAGGATAATTGCGAAGATTATCCATACCTAATAAACAATCATTATCAAAGTCCTTTGGGAGTAAGCGGAAAGTATATTGATATGTTTTGAAATTTCCATGGATATCAGGGATTTGGACGTCAACTATTGCGCCAAAATCAACTGAGATCTGTCGACCCATGAAATCATTTAATCTGCAGGGTCTGGCAAGTTTGTAACGTAGATGTTCGGGTATGAACAATTCTTGTAATAAACTAACTTCAGCTCATGTGTCAAGGAGTGCATGAAAAGTTAATTCCTTATACCCAGGGGTACAAATAGTCAAGGGTATATAGATATGTCCTTGTGGAAAAGT
Source organism: Iris pallida (assembly GCA_029216955.1). NCBI lineage: Eukaryota > Viridiplantae > Streptophyta > Magnoliopsida > Asparagales > Iridaceae > Iris > Iris pallida. Next base: position 86,295 of record JANAVB010030835.1, read on the forward strand.
TTTAAGATCATGGGTTGTCTTGAGCATTAGTCGTGTTAATTAATTGGTCCCAATCTAGGACTTCATCAGTAGTTAGATTGGCATCAAGTTGGAGCCAGTCGTCAATATTAAATTCATTTAGCTTGCAAGCCTCTAATTCGACTTGATCTAAAGAAGTGCTTGGAAGATCTAGATCAATTAGATCTTCAATTGGTAGGTCGATATAATCACTTGTATCAATATGATCGATCATGGTATTTGTATTTGGATCCGTAGAATTAGTATCCATGTTTAGATCAGTTTCTAAGTCGAGAAGCCGAAAGAAGGTTACCCGACGCTCTTTTTTCTGTTTTTGAACATACTCCTTGTTTCGTCTAATTTTATAGACACGAATATGTTCACGTAATACTCTCTTTGTATGTTCAGTATGTTTTAAAACAATAGACCTATAATTTGATTTAGGAGTCTCCCTTCTAAGGATATCTTTAAATTTATTTACTAGGCAGAGCATCTTATAAGCTTCACAGATTTGTGATGAATTGAAACTCATATTTTGTTTATATTGACTGGGGCCTTTGCCTTTGTCAACTTCCATTAAGAAAGATCAGAATTGTTTTCCCTAATTTGGTGTAAAGATGTACCAATGACTAGATCTCTTCTGGACCTTTCGTTCATCAAGAGTCTAGTCCTTCCCTCCATAGGGGTTTTACTGATACTTGTTCTATGGGCAGAGATATCAGGAGTGTCACGCCCCAGAACCAGAATACTGGAGAGCAGGGGCGTACATAGCCAGCTACGTATATTGAAATGGAATCCACCTCGCTATACGGTCACGGCTGTCTAGATATGAGGGTTTACTACAAGCCAACGGTCTCTTAAGGTCAAGCCTATTGTCTCAATCTCAAGCAAGTGATATAATTACAAGATGTTAGACCACCAAATATACAATAAGAGGCGTCCCAAATATTACATATTCAGTTGATCATGAAGCTAGTCATACAAAATGTCGGGACTAGCAAGAGTTTAGTCATACATGATCAACCCTAGGATTTGTTAATCATGTTACAGCCCGTAGGCAGATAGTAAGTAAATATGCATCGAGCTAACAGGTGCTCGTCGGCTAAACGCCTCAAAAGAATAAATTTACAATGTAGTGGGTGAAACAAAATGGAAAACCCACTCGTAGCCCGGGTTCCTTCTAGTCGCTACCATCGGGCTGGAAGTTCGATAGATCCTCGGGTGCTGCTCCGAAATCTGGCCACACAAAACCAGCTGGGTCAAACCCCAGAAAGAGCAAGTGCCACAAAGGAGGCCACGAAATGAGAACACAAGCCAGCATGTCAGAACATAAGAAATAGAAGAAAAGTACAAGTAATAAAGAGTACAACAGGACAATAAATGACTAGGGATGTGGAACCATTCTGGGAGCCAGGTTATAACCCGTAAACCAAACAAGGACCGGGGTCGTAACCCTTCGCCTGAATAGCACTTTGTCTCCACCCATTTATTGTTAAGATAAGTGAAACAATCATGTTCAGGGATACCAGGTACAGGGACTAGACGAGACTTAGACAAGGCTGGACACCATCCATTCATAAACGTCCGAGCAATTACTACGGCTTACTACTTAACTAACTAGGGTTATCATAAGCCTAATTACTAACAAGATGCAATTGAGAAATTCCCAGTCCCAAGCCCTGCAGACTATCCAGTTATCCTTCCTCGGATTGAGAGTATGGTTGGGTATATCGTCCAGGAGACGATATACCCTTAGGTGACTTAGAGGGTGCAACACGTAACAGTGTGCTGGAAATGTGCCCTACTCGTCGGCAGGCTACAAGTCCGTTTAAAAGCACCCAGATAACGAGATTGCCTGTGACTGGAAATTCTCTATGAACTATAGTTTGATCTAGTCATTAGCCTAATCCATATTCAGTGTGAATCCCTGACCGTGGTAACCAGGGAGTCACGTCCTAGACATGATGCAAGACAAGACAAGTGGATTGCACAAAGCAGCAAGAATGAACACCCACGGAGTCAGAGTGAATATACAAGTCAAGTTACAAGTTACAAGTCAGGAGTGCGCCGTCATGAACCACTACCAAGTTATATAGTGTCAAGATTAATCATGAATTACAGATTAAAATTTTAAGGGCGCACCCCATCGGGTCACCATCAAGAAGATCAGAAAGCAATAGGATCATAAATCACAAAATTCACGAAAGCCGTACTAGTCATAAGCAAAACACCAAAAACTGTGCCAGGTCGTGTCGGGTTGAGACAGTCGTGTTGTGTGGAACAAGATCCTAAAATTCCAATCTACAAAAGAGAAGCCAAGTCCAAGAAATAAATCCAAATCATCATGGGCAAGTGGGTTGCGCAGGGGGTCAGATTGCGCAGGGGAATGGACTGCGCAGGGGATGAACTGCGCAGGGGATGGACTGCGCTGGGTCGGGTTGCGCTGAAAGCAGGTTGTGCTCAAAACGGGTTGCGCTGAGTCAAGCTGCACAGGGTTGAGTTGTGCAGGGGTGAGTTGCGCTGGAGCCGAGCCGCACTGGGAGCGAGTGGCGTAGCAGTCAAGTGCGCTGGGGTCGGCTTGCGCAGGGGATGAGCGGCGCAGCATTCAAGTGCGCCAAGGAGATGAAGGCACTGGGCTAAGAAGCGCTAGCGCAAGTCAGCCCAGCGCAAAGCACTGGCCGAGGAGTGCGCAGTTCGGCCATGCGCTAAAGAGCGCAGGCCGAGGTCTTCTTCTCCATCAGGCCGAGAGGAAGACCCCAAGAACCCTAAACTTCAAATCTTCATAACTTTGCCAAAACAAAACCAAATTTGGATTTTCAAAGTTCTAACTTGTGTAAAATTGAATTCTCTTCCACATGGAAGCCTCAAAACAAGGAAAAACCAAAGTTTAATAGATCAAAACAAGAAAAACCGAAAATGGTTAAAACCTAGATCTAGAAAAATAGAAGCTCCAAATCACAAAATGCCAAGTTCTAATATTGTTCACCATGGCCTAATCTAGCTAATGGACAAATAAAATTGGGTCCTTATATGGTGGCAAGGTGCACTTGCCTATGGTGTTGGTGTTATGTGGAGGAAGGAAGAAGAAGATGAAAAAATTAATGGAAGTTATGAGGAGAGAGAAAGTTGGTGGGGATTTTAATGAGGGTGGGTTGTGGTGGAATGAGGGTGGAGATTAACTAGGCTGTTCCAATGCATATTAAACCAAACCAAACCAATTTCTTTTCCACAAAATAAAACCAAGCCAGGTCCAAAACCCGTTTTACGAGAAAACCAAATTCTGCAAGTTAAGCCAAAACACAATTACAGGCCAGAATCTGAGAAAATAAAATACAGGTCCAAAATACATATATGCCTAATTAAAACACGTATCCCAAAATACGGACGTTACAACTCTATCCACCTTAAAAGAATTCCGTCCTCGGAATTTAGATCAAGATGCTTAGAGATGTAAGAGCCAGCTATGCTATCCATAATTAAGCTACACTAAGCAAACAATCATATAATCATACATGCAAGCAAGGGATGGAAAGCATAAGGCATAAGGAAGACATTATACCTTACGAGTCAAACAAGTCAGAATATCGCGATCGATGTCGTCCTCACGCTCCCACGTTGACTCACCTAGAGTGTGATGACCCCAAGCAACACGGACTAAGCTAATAGTCTTGTTCTTGAGTATCTTCTCTCTCCGGTCCAATATAGACACGGGCCTCTCCTCATACGAAAGGTTGGTACCAACAACCAATTCCGAATGGTCCAGGATATGGCTCGGGTCCGGGATGTACCGCCGTAATTGGGACACATGGAATATATCATGCACCTCACTTAGCGACGATGGAAGAGCGAGACGATAGGATACATCTCCTACTCGCTCTAGGATATCGAACGGCCCTATATACCTAGGACTAAGCTTTCCCCGTATGCCAAAACGAATGACGCCGCGGTTAGGCGAGATCCTAAGGACGCCGATAGCAAACTCTAAGGGATGTCGATGAGCATCGGCCCAATGCCGCTGGCGATCTTGGGCTATTCGAAGACGATCTTTGATTCTTCTCACCACTTCAACTGTCTGGGTAATCATTTTTGGACCGGGCATCTGCCTCTCTCCGATGTCGTCCCATGCTAGCGGGGATCTGCACTTCCTGCCATATAAGGCCTCGAAAGGAGCCATCTGAATACTAGCCTAGAAACTATTGTTGTACGAGAATTCCACCAGGTGCAGGTGATCCTTCCATGAACCACCGAAGTCAAGGGTACAAGACCTCAACATATCTTCAAGTTTCTGGATTATGCGTTTCGATTGGCCGTCTGTCTGCGGATGATAAGCTGAGCTAAACTGAAGGTGAGTTCCCAAACTCTCTTGCAGGCTGCGCCAAAAGTGTGATGTGAATCTTGAATCCCTGTTCGAGGTAATACTGACCGGCACCCCATGAAGCCTGACAATCTGCCTGAGGTACATCTCTGCCAACTGGGCCATAGACTGACCAACTCTAAATGGGAGAAAATAAGCCACCTTCGTGAGCCTATCAACTATAACCCAAATAGCATCTCTACCAGCTGGGGATCTAGGCAATCCAGTCACAAAATCTATGGTCACATGCTCCCACTTCCATTCTGGAATCGGTAAGGGCTGAAGAAGTCCAGTGGGCCTCTGATGTTCAGCTTTAACCTGCTGGCAAACCAAACACCGAGAGACAAACCGGGCTATCTCCCTCTTCATGCCATTCCACCATAAATGCTGACGAATATTACGGTACATCTTCATGCCACCGGGATGAATAGAATACTATAAACTGTGAGCTTCGGCCATGATCTTCTGTCTGATATCTCTACTGGGTACACAAAGGCGAGTGCCGTGTCGAAGTGTACCATCTCCATGAATGCACAACTATGGCCTGCTTTCTGCCTCACACTCTGCTCTGAGTCGCTGAATCTTGGAATCTGTAGATTGCGCCATCTGGATCCTCTTAATTATGCTGGACTGAACCTGTAGACTGGCCATCAACGCCACGTTGGTAGGAAGAACCACTTCAATTCCCATCTTCTGAAGATCTGCCAATAATTCTGGTTGCGCCATTAGGAAATAAATTCTGGCTCTCCGGCTTAACGCATCTGCTACAACGTTGGCCTTCCCTGGGTGATACTGCAAGTCCACGTCGTAGTCCACCAGTAACTCAAGCCATCTTCTCTGTCGCATGTTAAGGTCCTTCTGGGTGAAAACATATTTCAGGCTCTTGTGATCAGTAAATATCTCTACTCTATCTCCATACAAGTAGTGCCGCCAAAGCTTAAGTACAAACACTACTGCTGCCAGTTCCAAGTCGTGGGTCGGGTAATTCTTCTTATGATCACGAAGTTGACGTGATGCATAAGATATTACCTTCCCATGCTGCATCGAGACATACCCCAATCCTCTGTTTGAAGCGTCGCAATAAACTGTGAATCCTCCGGTCCCATCAAAAAGTGTGAGAATGGGAGCCGTTATCAAATCTCGCTTCAACTTCTTAAATGAATCCTGACACTCTGCTGTCCAAGCAAACTGCACATCCTTGCGGGTCAACTGGGTCATCGGCGCTGAAATCCTTGCAAAATCTGAAACAAATTGTCGGTAATAGCCGGCTAATCCAAGGAAGCTGCGAACCTCTGCCACTGAGCTAGGTACTGGCCATGACTCGATAGCCACATTCTTCTGGAGATCCACTTCTACTCCTCCTTGAGTAATGATGTGACCCAAGTACGAAATGCGATCGAGCCAGAACTCGCATTTACTAAACTTGGCGTACAACTGATGCCCTCTAAGCGTCTGAAGGGCGATTCTGAGATGCTGCTCATGCTCCACTTCGCTCTTGCTATAGACCAGGATATCATCTAGGAACACCATCACGAACTGATCCAAGTAAGGCATGAAAATACGATTCATGAGGTCCATGAATACGGCTGGCGCATTGGTTGCTCCAAAGGGCATAACAAGGAACTCCCAATGCCCATACCTCGATCTAAATACTGTCTTCGGGATGTCCTGCTCTCTGACTCTGATCTGGTGGTATCCTGACCGAAGGTCTATCTTCGAGAATACTGAAGCCCCTTTGAGTTGATCAAACAAGTCATCTATCCTCGGAAGAGGGTATCTGTTCTTGATTGTTACTGAATTCAAGGTACGATAATCTACACATAACCTGGACGTACCATCCTTTTTTTCACAAGAAGAATCGGGGATTCCCAAGGCGATCCACTTGCACGAATGAATCTCTTGGTCCTTAATTATTTAATCATCTTGTACAAAATCTCCAACTCTGAAGGCGCCATCCGCAATACTGGAGAAGATGGCTCCACTGTACCTCTGAAAAATAAGAATTCTGGCTCGCCTGGAATGCTGAAAATAATCCTGCCAACATGGCAGTCTATCCTAGCATACTGGTTCCTCAACTAATCCATGCCTAAGACTACATCATAGTCTGCCATAGAAAACTCTATAAATCTAGCGGGGAACTCTCTACCGCTAACTACGATCCGACACGAAGAAAACACTCGATCTACTCCCACAAGACCATTACCAGTAAGTAATTGAGCCTTACTGATAATGACTCGGGCTCCAATCCTATCCGTGTAGCGAATCGTACAGACATGAATGAATGCGATGTACCAGAATCAAATAATACCAATGCTGGAGAGGAGTTGACGAGAATAGTACCTGCCACTACCTCACCTGGTGCAACTTCTTCTTCCATTGTCATCATCATTGCCTGACCTTGTCCTCTGGCTGTGGGTCCCCTCTGCTGGAAACCTCTCTGCCTGCTCTGTACTTGGGCTTAGGTGTACTGCTGCTGGTTCTGCTGATGAAATGCCTAGACCTGAGGCAACAATGGCCTCGGGTACTGCTGCTGCTGCATAGGTGCTGGTCCCCTAACCGATGGACTGGTTAGGTTAGAAGAGGACGAACTACCCCTTTTCGGGCAGGCTCCTATCTTGTGATCTGCCGCTCCACAAGCCATGCACAATCCCTGCGCCCTACGACAATCTGCCACCACGTGCCCTGGCTTCCCGCAACGAGAACATCCCATCGCGGAAGTCTGCTTCTGCTTCTGCTGTTGCGGGTACGTCGGGATTGAATGCTGAACCGACGTCATTGAGGCCGCCCGCCTCGGAGTTCCAATGGTCAAACTCCTAGCTGCCGGGGCTGGAGCTGATGATTGGTGCATCTGACTGTAGGACCGCTTCCTACCTCCGGTCCTATCCACGATCCTCTGGGAGGTGTACTCGTGCCTCCTAGCTGCTCTCAATACTGCATCGAACGTCTGGTGCTCGAACTGCTCAACTGCCAACAAGACCTCCAAATACAGTCCCTGCTGGAACCGCTGGGCCCTATCAAACTCGGTCGCCACCAAGGTAGGGGCAAACCTACTGAGTCTAGAAAACTCAGATGCATAACCGTCGACCGTTCTGCCTCCTTGCTTCAAGTTGGTAAATCTCGTCTGTAAGTCGTACCGAGCTACAGCATCGAAATACTTCGTCTGGAATCTTTCTCTAAATACCGCCCAAGTGACCGGCGCCGCTAATCTCACGGCCTGTGCCGCCCACCAACTGCGAGCCAAGTCCAGCAACTGTAGGCGTACCACCGCCACCTTCTCATTCTCAGGTGTCCTAGCTGCTTCTAGAATCACCTCGGTATCCTGAAGCCAAGCGTCCGCGACAATCGCATCTTCGCTGCCGTCGAAGAATGAAGGGTTCAAGCGCTTGAAGCTGTTGGCCGTGCTGTTCCCTGGATGACCGCCTCTGGTCAAGGCATCTGCCACTACCTGGTACAAGGCGTCTCCTCGACGATCCTGGGAAGCTATCAAGGTCCTGATGAGACCTACTAAGGTACCATCGTCAGGCTCGGCGGGTCGAACGGACTGAACTGGTAGCTCTCCTCCGGAAGGTACAACTCTGGAGGCTACTCTAGAATGCTGGGCTTGATCTCCAAGTTGCGGCTGGTCCACGGGACGTGCTCCACCTTGCTGATCGGCGGGGTCAGGTACAGTGCCGCCGAAAAAGACGACACAGGAAATAATAAGGAAGGACCATGACAGATCAACGATACAAGCATGTGATCAGGTCAAGATTCTCAAGGATTTGAAGATACAAGCAGAGATCAAGGGAGAATACTGATTGAGACATCTATTCGGTAAACCCTCACATATCTTGAATGCCAAGACCTGCATGGGCCACCACTTAAACTATGTCACGCCCCAGAACCAGAATACTGGAGAGCGGGGGCGTACATAGCCAGCTACGTATATTAAAATAGAATCCATCTCGCTATACGGTCACGGCTGTCTAGATATGAGGGTTTACTACAAGCCAACGGTCTCTTAAGGTCAAGCCTATTGTCTCAATCTCAAGCAAGTGATATAATTACAAGATGTTAGACCACCAAATATACAATAAGAGGAGTCCCAAATATTACATATTCAGTTGATCATGAAGCTAGTCATACAAAATGTCGGGACTAGCAAGAGTTCAGTCATACATGACCAACCCTAGGATTTGTTAATCATGTTACAGCCCGTAGGCAGACAGTAAGTAAATATGCATTGAGCTAACAGGTGCTCGTCGGCTAAACACCTCAAAAGAATAAATTTACAATGTAGTGGGTGAAACAAAATGGAAAACCCACTCGTAGCCCGGGTTCCTTCTAGTCGCTACCATCGGCCTGGAAGTTCGATAGATCCTCGGGTTCTGCTCCAAAATCTGGCCATACAAAACCAGCTGGGTCAAACCCCAGAAAGAGCAAGTGCCACAAAGGAGGCCACGAAATGAGAACAAAAGCCAGCATGTCAGAACATAAGAAATAGAAGAAAAGTACAAGTAATAAAGAGTACAACAGGATAATAAATGACTAAGGACATGGAACCATTCTGGGAGCCAGGTTACAACCCGTAAACCAAACAAGGACCGGGGTCGTAACCCTTCGCCTGAATAGCACCTTGTCTTCACCCATTTATTGTTAAGATAAGTGAAACAATCATGTTCAGGGGTACAAGGTACAGGGACTAGACGAGACTTAGACAAGGATGGACACCATCCATTCACAAACGGCCGAGCAATTACTACGGCTTACTACTTAACTAACTAGGGTTATCATAAGCCTAATTACTAACAAGATGAAATTGAGAAATTCCCAGTCCCAAGCCCTGCAGACTATCCAGTTATCCTTCCGCGGTTGAGAGTATGGTTGGGTACATCGCCCAGGAGACGATATACCCTTAGGTGACTTAGAGGGTGCAACACGTAACAGTGTGCTGGAAATGTGCCCTACTCGTCGGCAGGCTACAAGTCCGTTTAAAAGTGCCCAGATAACGAGATTATCTGTGACTGGAAATTCTCTATGAATTATAGTTTGATCTAGTCATTAGCCTAATCCATATTCAGTGTGAATCCCTGACCGTGGTAACCAGGGAGCCACGTCCTAGACATGATACAAGACAAGACAAGTGGATTACACAAAGCAGCAAGAATGAACACCCACGGAGTCAGAGTGAATATACAAGTCAAGTTACAAGTTACAAGTCAGGAGTGCGCCGCCACGGGCCACTATCAAGTTATCCAGTGTCAAGATTAATCATGAATTACAGATTAAAATTTTAAGGGCGCACCCCATCGGGTCACCATCAAGAAGATCAGAAAGCAATAGGATCATAAATCACAAAATTCATGAAAGTCGTACTAGTCATAAGCAAAACACCAAAAATTGTGCCAGGTCGTGTCGGGTTGAGACAGTCGTGTTGTGTGGAACAAGATCCCAAAATTCAAATCTACAAAAGAGAAGCCAAGTCCAAGAAATAAATCCAAATCATTATGGGCAAGTGGGTTGCGCAGGGGGTCAGATTGCGCAGGAGGAATGGACTGCGCAGGGGATGAACTACGCAGGAGATGGACTGCGCTGGGTCGGGTTGCGCTGAAAGTGGGTTACGTTGAAAACGGGTTGCGCTGAGTCAAGCTGCACAGGGTTGAGTTGCGCAGGGGTGAGTTACGCTGGAGCCGAGCCGCACTGGGAGCGAGCGGCGCAGCAGTCAAGTGCGCTGGGGTCGGCTTGCGCAGGGGATGAGCGGCGCAGCATTCAAGTGCGTAAGGGGATGAAGGCACTGGGCTAAGAAGCGCCAGCGCAAGTCAGTCCAGCACAAAGTGCTGGCCGAGGAGTGTGCAGTTTGGCCATGCGCTAAAGAGCGCAGGCCGAGGTCTTCTTCTCTATCAGGCCGAGAGGAAGACCCCAAGAACCCTAAACTTCAAATCTTCATGACTTTGCCAAAACAAAACCAAATTTGGATTTTCAAAGTTCTAAATTGTGTAAAATTGAATTCTCTTCCACATGGAAGCCCCAAAACAAGGAAAAACCTAAGTTTAATAGATCAAAACCAGGAAAAACCAAAAATGGTTAAAACCTACATCTAGAAAAATAAAAGCTCCAAATCATAAAATGCCAAGTTCTAATGTTGTTCACCATGGCCTAATCTAGCTAATGGACAAATAAAATTAGGTCCTTATGTGGTGGCAAAGTGCACTTGCCTATGGTGTTGGTGTTGTGTGGAAGAAGGAAGAAGAAGATAAAGAAATTAATGGAAGTTATGAGGAGAGAGAAAGTTGGTGGGGATTTTTATGAGGGTGGGTTGTGGTGGAATGAGGGTGGAGATTAACTAGGGTGTTCCAAAGCATATTAAACCAAACCAAACCAATTTCTTTTCCACAAAATAAAACCAAGCCAGGTCTAAAACCCATTTTACGAGAAAAACAAAATCCGCAAGTTAAGCCAAAACACAATTATAGGCCAGAATCTGAGAAAATAACATACAGGTCCAAAATACATATATGCCTAATTAAAACACGTATCCCAAAATACGGACGTTACAAGGGGAAATAGATATTCTTCCTGTATCAAGATGTCCCATAGAATTAGATCGTGAAATTCTTACTGAATTAGAGGAAGATGACTCATCATCATGTGACCGAGGTCTACTTCCGCTTAAGACAGTAGAGATAGTATTTCCAGAAGCAATAAAGTACTCAGTAGGTACTTCAAGTTTTGGTTTTAAGGATTTGACAAAAACTTGTATTTTATTGTCAAGCCTTAAATGTTCTAATTTTACTAATCGGGGTTGTATAGTCTTTCCTATACCAACCTCAAAGAGTTTAACTAAATGTTTGGGAGTAATGGATTTAAACGTTGGAGTATCGTTTAAAGCCATACAGTGTTCCCATTGTATACCCAAAACCTTAGATCCTGGCATAAGTTCTATGCCTTGAAGGTTTATGGATAAAGTACACATTTTTTCTATATTTTCATCATCAAGACTTATCGAAAAGTCGGGATGAATGTTTATTCAAAATAACCTGTTTACCAGGTTTGATTTAGCACCTCCAATAATACTATTAAGAGGGCTGTTGATGATACGTTTGTCCATATAGACAACTAGTATGGGAGTATCATTTCCTGTTCGGAAAAGACCAGTTATTTTTAACTGAATCAACCCAATATGAAGATACCTCATTTTTGGGTATTTTTTTTAAATTTTTCGATCTTCTTTTTATCGAGAAGGCAGATAGAAGAAAAGTCTTCTCCTCTGCAAAGCTCGATGTTCCCTTACATTCTTTCGAATACATAGGTATGCTTGTTTAAGAATCGAGACTGGAAGGATATAGGCTTATATACTTCCCTTTTGTCCGAATGCGGAATAGCTTCTTTCAGCTTTTCCAAATCTTCGTCAATAATTTCGAATTGTTCACCTTTGCTTTGCTGGAGGCTAGAATTCAAAGTTTCCTCTGACGTTAGTATATTCATATAATATTTTGAATTCGTAGTAATGCTCCTCAGGGTCTCTCCTGCTGGAGCCAATACTAGTACAAGAACCTTGTTGAGGAACTGCTTTAGACGAAAGGGGTTCTTCTGCCATAGGTAGATCCTCATATTTATGTATTACAAGTAACCCAATAGGGTCAGCACGGTGAATAAAATAATCACCCTCATAGACTGTATTCTTAACGGTAATACATACATTATGTCTTGACACTGGTTCAATAAACCCTTGTGTCAAAAGTATACCTTTATTTGTATGTAATGGAACAATATGAATTATTCCGTAGTATCCGAGAGGTATAAAAAATTTTAATCTGAGGAATATCTCAGCACTCCTATATCGCTTGATACAAACATCCTCTTTAGCATATAAAGTATATCCAGCAGAAATCCCTTTTTTAATTGGAAGGATAGCTTTATCATCTAAGAGAGTAATGCGTATCTGATTATAGGTTTTGTTTATTGTATTCATATTTATCTTAAGGTGTTCTATAGCCTTACCAAGATCCTCAACTTCAGAAGAGTTATCTTCTTCAGATGATTCAGCCATAGACTCGATTTCATAGATGGAAGAAGCAGAAGTGTTACTGCTAATTTCATCTAGGATTCCTATATGAATACCATAATCATCAAGGTCTGTTATGACCACGCTTTGTATATTTTCAGGACATTCATTAGCATAGTGTCCTTCTTTATTGCATTTAAAACACTTGCAACCTTTTTAAAAAAAATTTCTTAATAAACTTCCTTTTACGGAAATTCTTTTCTGTTTTGAACTTCTTCTTGAAGTTTGGTTTCCACTTCTTTCGAGTAATTTTCCATTTTTTCTTGCTAAAGGTTTTACCCTTTTTCTATATCTTTTTTCATTTCAATTTTTGCCACACAGGTGGACATCCGAATTGGAAGTTAATATCTTCATCATACTTGTTACAGCATCTGTAACCTAGTACTGAATTTTTGATAAACTTATTAATTTGTGACGAGGCTTTAGCCTGCTCACAAGTTTCTTTCATGGTTCTCATACAAGCTTTCTTTAATAAGCCAGTTGTATGAACACCATTAATACCCCCACGGAGTTCATCGTATTTTGCTTTAATAATATTATTCCATGTGTAGGGAATTTTAGTAAAAAATTCCTCCATCCAGAATTCTTTTTTTCGAATATTATTTAAGTGGAAAATTAGTCCAATATATTTGGACACGAATTCTTCAAGCATACATATATCACACAAAATCATTTTGTGTAACATCTTGTTATAATTTTTTGATGCTTGAGAGCTTTCTCATGTAAAGTCGGCAAGAAGCTGCCGAATCAGCTCATCAAGGGCTGCGAATTTATCAGGAGTAGCCTTAATGGCCTCAATAATTTGAGGATTTAGCGTCTCAAACTTTCGCAACCATGCAACGCTATCACCTTGCCAATGACTAGTGGCATTGTGTATGAATCCTTCAGTACTAATGTCAACAGGAAGGAAGTATGCCATTCCCTACATTTTCTGTGACCAATTAGAGAGATATTCTCCAATTTCTTTGTGTGGTATATTCTCAAGGTTCAAGATCAAGCCATCAGACAAATATCTTTTATCATGATGGTATACTTGCTGAGAAGTGTGGAATTTATTCCAGTCTTTTCATCTTTTTTTCCGAAATTTTGGTGTGTATGGAGAGGTTCCTCCAAGTACAAAATTCGGATCCCGCATAATTACTTCGGGATTGGGTGGTATAGTCCCAACATTAGTATGTGGTTCAGCTTCTATAACCATAGTGTTGTTGTCCTGTCCTTCTTCTATGGTACGAATGTAGAGAGATTCTACTTCGTTATCCGAAGAGTCTGAGTCAGAAATCTCGTATATTTCCATTTGAAGAAGTCAATTGCTCTCGCATAATCTTCATAGTAAGTATATACATCTTTGTTATCTATTTCTCCAGACAACTCTTGTTGTTGTAACCTTAAAAAGGTTTTATAAAAGCTTTCATCAATTTCTTCTGGTGAAATAGTATTGATTTCCTTAGAAGAGAGTTTCATCATATTTATGTTAGTAGCCCATTGGCGTCGTTGGATCACCAAGGGTCCAACTTGTTGGACTGCGGGTCTAGCCGTTTTGCTAGAAGCAATATCTTCCATAGGAGTTTTTCCTAGGCATTTAAGATCATTCCTAATTTGGATGATTTCTCTTCCAACATTAATAACATCCATTCGGATGGTATGTATATTACTACTCATGTCAATAACATCCTTACGGAAGCTTTGCATATTTTCATGCATAGTACTGTTCATGGTCACCAATGTGTCCACAATAAAGTTGTATATCCCATTTTCAGGGTTATCAATAGAAGGAAGATGAACAAGGTGTTCATATCCTTTCAAATTGTAGGGACAACGATGGTCGTTCGCTGAAACTCGATATTCGGCTTTCGTCTCAATATTGTTTCCCATGGTTAGGAGTTGTTCTTGAGTATATGAGCTATGGTAGGCTCTAGTAATTTTTAACAAAAATATTCTGAGATCTCTGTAATGGCTCACTTTGACCCTTAATTCCGCAGCTTGCCATAGTTCCCCTACGTTCCTATATCTGTGTCCCGGAACTACCGTGGCTTTCTGGCAGGGTTTGGCCTCGAACATACGACCACAAGCCTGAACTACCGCTTCACGAAATTAGAGCACAGCTTTGGTTCGTTTCCTACACCAAGCGTAAGAGCTATTGCACACATCTCAATGTTATTCTTGTTAAAATAACTAGAGTTCCTATCATAGATCCATACTCAAGAACACAAGTTTACTCATATATTATTAAAATAATAACAGAAAAGAAAGAACAAAGTCTTACTTGAAACCAGTAGAGCTTTATTGATAGATAACCAGGCTCTGATACCAGATTACAGCGGAAAATAAAAACACACAAAGAAAGTAGAAAAGAGCACTCAGAAGACTTGTTACAAGAACACTCAAATCCGTTGCCCTTATATTACAAAGAGCCTTCCAATATATAGGCTCAGGGACGGTACTAACCGGTTTAGCCGGTTAAGGCTACCGGTGTCAACAATCTTCTTTCAATAATTGAAGAAAGATTCCTCCTTATCTTACAGCTGGTATGCCATCACATCTCCACTAGCTGGTACGCCGTCACGCAGTACTTTATTCGTTTTGGATAGAAATGAATCTTCCACCTTGCTTGTATTATTGTTATGGTGCGTCCCCCTCCCATATCATATTCCACCAAAGTTTCTACTCATCGAAATCTGACGGTGGAGGTGGTTCTGGGCCCCAGACTGCATCAGCACAATTAATATTTTCCTACCAGTTTTCTAACTCTTCAGTTTCCCAATCCTCCGAGTCAGAAAGTAGCGGAGAGAAAGGCTCTTCTTCAGGCCAAGGACAAGAACCCACGGACTCTTCTTCTTGCTCCATAGAGGACAAAGATTGATTTTGCCCACCAAGCTTCGCAGCTGCTGGAGCTGAGACGCAATTGTAGCCTCCGCAATAATTGCGTCCTCTGTGTAGTCATCTCCTTTTGCCTGTAAACCTGCTGGACCAAGACACATATTGTTAAAAAAATCTTGGAGCAGGGTCATGTTTTCCTCTTCATTGACGGGCTTCACAGTAACATAGTCCGCTAAAATGACATTGCTGCTGCTAGAAAGGATCGCCTGTCCTTCAGAAAGCTTTCAGGCTTCAGCAAAAAATTCTCTGGCAGCGCCATAGCGTTCTTTTCCTTCGTTGAAGTTACCTTTCTTGAAAGGAGAGAACTGAAGTCCTGGATCTCCAACAAGACGGTGGAGTTCCCAAATCTGATATGAGGGGGAGCACTTGATGTATCGCTTCTCCTCCCAAATACTCTAGATTCTGAACCTGAACATGGAATGAAATCTGGAAGCACTAGCTTTTATACCTTCCCAGCAAATTTTTGGAATTAATTGCTTATAGATTATATCATCTGAAGAGCAGATGAACATCTCATGAACAAAGCCTTTTTTTTATTTGTACGGGCAGGTTAACAATCTCCTGGAAGCAAGATACCAGGTGAATATTCCCGTAACTGGAGTATACTACCTCTAACCCTTCAAAATACCTAGTGATATTGGAGTCATCTAAGCGCCTGAAATAAGTTACAAGTCGGGCTTCATCAATCAGCCCTGCTTGTATCTTGTAATCATTCCCTGTGCCATGCCTTCAGCGTCCATGCTTTGAGTTCTTTCATCGTCAATAGACAGGGAGGTGCAGAGCTTCAGTAAGTCTGGTATTCTAAGATTAACCAGATCATGGTTGTTGATCTGCTCAAGAATTTTGCAGAGTTCTTTGTGTTCGGAAAAAGGTCCACTGAAGAGATCCTTCTCCATAACATCAAGCGCAGGTGACCTTGATGTAGCACTATAGGCCATCATTATAAGTGTCTGCTGTCTGACTTCGTGCAGTTTAGAGTTTAGCTGTTCAGCCTTGGCTCTAACCGAAAGAAATTATTTTTCAATTTGAGACAACCAGAAGTTGGCTCCTTTGGTATTATTTGACTGAATGGCCCGGTAGCAGCCATTAAACTTATCCCAAGAATCCTTATCATTTTTTTCCAATTCCTGGTTGTACCAATTCTTTACAACTGTACTTGCAAAAGTCTTGTTCTGGAAAGGAACGAGCCTCTTGGGTCCTCCATTCAGAAACTGGGCCTGTGTGCCCTGAGATGCCTGTGTGGCTTGTGAGACCTGTACGGCCATAGATTGGACCTGTGTGCCCTGAGGTGCCGGGATGGCCATCTGGCTATTCGCCTGGCCTGCTACTACCGGAGCCGGACTGTTCACCTTAGGCATTCCAGAATAGGAAGATGATGCCTGGTTGTTGGCACCAGATTTGGCTTTTTTCTGGCCAGTAACAGGAGTAAAGGCATCCTGCCACTTCATTTCTTCATAAATTGCTTTTATTTTTTTGTACTCGTCTGGATCCATAGCATCACGGCCTGGTAAGAGTATCAGCAATAAGTTAGTATATCCGGGGATATAATTGGCAATTCTAATCCTTCGAAGATTTTCTTCTGGATTATTAATAGTTTTCTTTTTAAGAAACTGAGCAACAGATTTATTGTCAGTTTCAATAATGAAATTTCTATAAAGAAGATAAATTCTCAAACTTTTTATTGCTAATTTAACAACAAGTAGTTCTTTATCATAAGTCGCATACTTAATCTGGGTCTTAGTAAATTTTCCAGAGGTATATGCTACAATTTCATTGTTTTTTGCAATTAATACTCATGCCCAAAAATAATCTGAAGTATCAGTTTGCAGAACTAACTTGTCTTCATCTAATGGAAAATAAAGGATTTTCTGGTCCTTAACCAGATCCTTAATTTTAGCAATTTCTTCTTTCTCTTTTGGTGAAAGCGTAATAGATATCTTACTAGTGTCTCACTTTCTGGGTTGTTCACCAATCATGGTTTTATACTTGGCTTGTTCAACTGCTAGCTTATCCTGTAGTTTCTCAA
Source organism: Iris pallida (assembly GCA_029216955.1). Classification (NCBI taxonomy): domain Eukaryota; kingdom Viridiplantae; phylum Streptophyta; class Magnoliopsida; order Asparagales; family Iridaceae; genus Iris; species Iris pallida. Next base: position 103,593 of record JANAVB010030835.1, read on the forward strand.
CTCTAGCAGAAAGATGAGGAATAAACTTTCTACCATAGTTAAGAAATCCAAGAAAGCTCTGAAGTTCTTTGAAAGTTTTAAAGTTTTCAGAAAAATCTTTTATTTTAGCATAAATGTGTTGCTGTAATTCAATCTGACCATTTTTTTATTACTTTACCTAAGAAATCAATTTCTGTTTTAAACAGTTCAATCTTCTTAGGACTAAGAATAATACCAATGTCAAGCAATAGCCTTGATACTTGTAATAAATTATCTTTATGTTCATCAGCAGTTTTAGAAAATATAAGAATATCATCAATATAGACAACTACAAAATTGAGATGTCCGAATATTGAATTCATCCATTTCTGGAATATCTGTGGAGCGTTTTTTAATCCAAATGGCATAACTAACCATTCGAAATGTCCCTGAGGACAACTGAATGTTGTTAGCTCAATGGAAGTTTTATCCGCAAGCTTGAGTTGCCAAAAACCAGATTTGGCGTCATACTTACTATAAAACTTAGCTCCCTGTATCTGCCTAATTAAATTTTTAGCAGAGGGGATGAAATAACCGTCAAATTTTGTGTAGCCATTAAGCTTTCGATAATTAATAACCATTCTAGCTTTTCCTCTTTTGATCTCAGCATGATTCCTAACTAGAAATGCTAGAGATGAATGGGTGCTATGGCTTTTTTGTATCAACTTTAATCGAAGTAGTTCATCAATCTGTTTAGCAAATTCTTGCTTGTCTGTAGGAGAAACCATAATGCTATTTACACGAACTTTCGATTCTTTATGTATGTCTAAAAGCTCAATTTTACAATATCGTAGGGCTTTATCAAACCATTTTAATGGATTGTCAGAATATAATGGCTCTAACATTCCATGAATGATCTTTTGGAAATTGTTGTCTGTCGGAATATTATAAGTGCAGATTTTGTCATTTATCTCACCACGCTGTACTGCGGGTAGAAATTTGCTAGCAAGGGAGACATTAAAGGGTACTCTAGGAATAGAACGGCCATCAATGTCAAAATAATGATGATTAAAGGAAGGATAATTATGAAGATTATCCATACCTAATAAACAATCATTATCAAAGTCCTTTGGGAGTAATCGGAAAGTATATTGATATGTTTTGAAATTTCTATGGATATCAGGGATTTGGACGTCAACTATTGCGCCAAAATCAACTGAGATCTGTCGACCCATGAAATTATTTAATCTGCAGGGTCTGTCAAGTTTGTAACGTAGATGTTCGGGTATGAACAATTCTTGTAATAAACTAACTTCAGCTCCTGTGTCAAGGAGTGCATGAATAGTTAATTCCTTATACCCACGGGTATAAATAGTTAAGGGTATATAGATATGTCCTTGTGGAAAAGTTTTAAGATCAAGGGTTGTCTTGAGCATTAGTCGTGTTAATTAATTGGTCCCAATCTAGGAATTCATCAGTAGTTAGATTGGCATCAAGTTGGAGCCAGTCGTCAATATTAAATTCATTTAGCTTGCAAGCCTCTAATTCGACTTGATCTAAAGAAGTGCTTGGAAGATCTAGATCAATTAGATCTTCAATTGGTAGGTCGATATAATCACTTGTATCAATATGATCGATCAAGGTATTTGTATTTGGATCCGTAGAATTAGTATCCATGTTTAGATCAGTTTCTAAGTCGAGAAGCCGAGAGAAGGTTACCCGACGCTCTTTTTTCTGTTTTTGAACATACTCCTTGTTTCGTCTATTTTTATAGACACGAATATGTTAACGTAATACTCTCTTTGTATGTTCAGTATGTTTTAAAACAATAGACCTAAAACATAAGAATATCATCAATATAGACAACTACAAAATTGAGATGTTCGAATATTGAATTCATTAATTTCTGGAATATCTGTGGAGCGTTTTTTAATCCAAATGGCATAACTAACCATTCGAAATGTCCCTAAGGACAACTGAATGCAGTTAGCTCAATGAAAGTTTTATCCGCAAGCTTGAGTTGCCAAAAACCAGATTTGGCGTCAAACTTACTATAAAACTTAGCTCCATGTATCTGCCTAATTAAATTTTTAGCAGAGGGGATGAAATAATCGTCAAATTTCGTGTAGCTATTAAGCTTTCGCTAAACCAAATGGCAAAATTAACCATTCGAAATGTCCCTGAGGACAACTGAATGCAGTTAGCTCAATGGAAGTTTTATCCGCAAGCTTGAGTTGCCAAAAACCAGATTTGGCGTCAAACTTACTATAAAACTTAGCTCCCTGTATCTGCCTAATTAAATTTTTAGCAGAGGGGATGAAATAATCGTCAAATTTCGTGTAGCTATTAAGCTTTCAATAATTAATAACCATTCTAGCTTTTCCTCTTTTGATCTCAGCATGATTCCTAACTAGGAATGCTGGAGATGAATGGGTACTATGGCTTTTTTGTATCAACTTTAATCGAAGTAGTTCATCAATCTGTTTAGCAAATTCTTTCTTGTCTGTAGGAGAAACCATAATGCTATTTACACGAACTTTCGATTCTTTATGTATGTCTAAAAGCTCAATTTTACAATATCGTAGGGCTTTATTGTCACGCCCCGCTCTCGTAGGAGCGATCATCCTCGCTAAGGCGTGATGCCGCACAAGCCTAGATTGCGCTCGTACAAGACGGCTTCCATAACGGCCGATTTCAGCGGCTGCGATGGGGTCGTCGCACAGAAGTCCCAAGCAGAGACATTGAATAATAGCAGCAAAAATTTATAACAAACACAAGTTATTCAAAAGAAGCTCTTTATTGATATTGAAACATAGATTATAAGAGGGTGCAAGGTCAAGATTACAAGTCTCTCAAGTTTACTCAAGCTTACATTACAAGTTCACTCAGCTCTCTCTCGTCTCTCAATACAAGTCTCGAGCCAGCGGGTGCTTTGGAAGGCAACGTCCATACATTATGTCCTGTATAAGTCTTTACTCCATACGGCCGAGCACTTCGAATCGCCAAGAAACTCCGTGCCTCGACGCATCCAAGCGAGCTCCGTGCCACGAGCTTCTACCTGTGCCTGCACATGTAAACTATGTAGGTGTCAGTACTCAACTGTACTGGTGGAATGAGCTCCTCGTCCACCCATACAAAACCAACACGTTAATTTACTTTGTGAAACATAATTCCTTCTTATCAATTGTCTTTCTAGTCTTACCTTAGGATCAGTTTTATGATCGACACCTTGTCAGTTTTGTGTCTTTAGATCATCTCGTGCTTGCAACGAGAATGTTAACTTCATACCTTGCCTCAAGACCCTTTTCGTGCCAACAACGTAAACCTATCGAGTCGTGTTTGCCTTACGGCTTAAAATCAGATACGCAACTATGCGATGAGGCTCCATTTCTGTGTGACTGTGCTATAAACCCTTGCTGAGGCCGTGCCTCGCAACTCAATTAGACTCGATCTTATCGCCATCTCGCGGCCCTTGCTACTTTGATCACCAACCGACCCAATCAAGACTTGTGGGTTAAGTGTCACTCGACCGACTTTGTCTTGCGGCATCTTTTGACTTAAACTCAAGACAACTCAATCATAACATGCAACTAACATGCCGACAACATAAGACTCGACGCCACATCTCGTGCCGAAGCACGGTGTCTTCGTTGCAGCCAAATCTTAGGCCCAACATTGTCTTCTGACCGAGCACGCATTCTTTTAGACTCTTGATTCACTTCACCTAATACTCGACTCAGTCCAAAGGCACACTCGCGGATAGCCGCCCGTGCCGACTCATCTATATGATTTGGTCACTGACTCCCCGAGCCATCATGGACTCCTCTAGCTTTTGTTAGACGGGCGTCCCTTTCAGCGCAAGGTAGCTAGCCCCGCTGCAAGTCCCCGCCTAACCCATGCAAAGCACAGCTAATTACTCGTTTCCAATCGATGGCCGCAACGGTCCCGTGGCCGCCGGGTTGCCGTACGGGGAAAGGACCCACCTTGTCGACAAGTTGTCCATGACCATGCAAGACTCGACTCAAACTGACGTCTCACACAGTCATGCTACTTCTTTCTTCTGAGTCTGCCTCGCTGACCTATAACCGCGAGGCCTCGCCGACCTGTAGCCGCGAGCATACTTCTTTTCTTCTGAGAACGCCTCGCCGACCTGTAGCCGCGAGCGTTCTTCTTTCTCCTGAGACCGCCTCGCCGACCTGTAACCACGCGCGTTCATTCCATGTCACCATATCATTTCATTCGACTCAATGCCTATTCGATAATCCTTTCTCCAAAACTTATTGAATCAACCGTGGTTCATGCCTTAAACACTAAGTCCGTGCATCGTGCCTTAAGCCTACGCGACACCACCGCCCAAGTCATACTCCATATGACGGGCCTTGAGACTGTAAGACTATGTGGATACACCCAGCCGCAGAACTTGTAGGGTCGTGCTTGCTACTACTCCCGATAGCTTAACGTAACTTGCCTAACTTACTTTTGCAACAACTTGACGAGTAAAGGCTGCGTCAAGCCTTGCGTCGTGGGAACGTGCCGTGCACGCGATCGACTTGAACAACCAAGTTATTTTGGGCGCCTAGACTTATGCCGCAAGCCGTGTAATACAACTTAATCCGTCGGGCGAGCAGAGGCTATGCTACGCCTTGGGCGATGAGATCGTGCATGCTTTATGAAGCATTTGTGCGGACGACGCCTATGAATTTGGCTAACTCTTAGCTTTGCGGAGAATACCAACTTTCTTTCTCCCAAGCCACGGGACGAAGGATCGAGTGTCATTTTCAAAGCACGCCGTGCACCAACTCTAAGCCGACCGTTGGACCTTTCCATATTCTAACTCAATTCGACCCGTCGGGATTATTCCCTTTTGCTATGTGGATTCGTCTCTTTTATCATCAAGCCTACTTGTGCAAGTTAAAAACATGCAATTTATTATGTGAAGGATAAGATGAGGCAAGTTCACCGAAACTACCCTACCTGAGCGAGCGGTCGCCTCGACCGAGCGATGTCTCCGAGTAGCCGTTGCAAGGTTAAGTCCGAACGCCGTCGGCGTTCCTATTCCTTCGATTGACTGAGCGGGACGGGGCACTACATTTATCATACCATTTTAATGGATTGTCAGAATATAATGGCTCTAACATTCCATGAATGATCTTTTGGAAATTGTTGTCTGTCGGAATATTATAAGTGCATATTTTGTCATCTATCTCACCACGCCGTGCTGCGGGTAGAAATTTGTTAGCAAGGGAGACATTAAAGGGTACTCTAGGAATAGAGCGGCCAGAGGCTGTCGACGTTGAGCATGGGGCAGTGGAACTTGTTGCGAAGGCGGTGGAAGTAGTGCATATCAACCATCCCGAAGTAGCCCGGGTGGTACTTGTCGAAAAGGATGCGATGGTGGTGCATGCCTCCGGCGTTCCTCCGCCCGCCCGGGTGTTTCCGATGTTTCCCGATACGCCCATGTCTAGCGGACACGTGTCCACGCTTCTTGCGGATCTTCTTGAAGCGGGTCATCATAGGAGTTTAGGGTTTTGGAGGAGGCGGAAGTAGAATATCGTGTTTCAGCGAACGACCATCGCTGTCCCTACAATTTGAAAGGAAATAAACACCTTGTTCATCTTCCTTCTATTGATAACCCTGAAAATGGGATATACAACTTTATCGTGGACACATTGGTGACCATGAACAGTACTATGCATGAAAATATGCAAAGCATCCGTAAGGATGTTATTGACATGAGTAGTAATATACATACCATCCGAACGGATGTTATTAATGTTGGAAGAGAAATCATCCAAATTAGGAATAATCTTAAATGCCTAAAAAAAACTCCTATGGAAGATACTGCTTCTAGCAAAACGGATAGACCCGCAGTCCAATAAGTTGGACCCTTGGTGATCCAACGACGCCAATGGGCTACTAACATAAATATGATAAAACTCTCTTCTAAGGAAATCAATACTATTTCACCAGAAGAAATTGATGAAAGCTTTTATAAAACCTTTTTAAGGTTACAACAACAAGAGCTGTCTGAAGAAATAGATAGCAAAGATGTATATACTTACTATGAAGATCATGCGAGAGCAATTGACTTCTTCAAATGGAAATATGCGGAGAGTTCTGACTCAGACTCTTCGGATAACGAAGTAGAACCTCTCTACATTCGTACCATTGAAGAAGGGCATGGCAGCAATAGTATGGTTATAGAAGCTGAACCACATGCTAATGTTGGGACTATACCACCCAATCCCGAAGCAACTATGTGGGATCCGAATTTTGTACTTGGAGGAACCTCTCCATACACACCAAAATTTCGGGAAGAAAGACGAAAAGACTGAAATAAATTCCACACTTCTCAGCAAGGATACCATCATGATAAAAGATATTTGTCTGATGGCTTGATCTTGAACCTTGAGAATATACCACACAAACAAATTGGAGAATATCTCTCTAATTGGTCACAGAAAATGCAGGGAATGGCATACTTCCTTCCTGCTGACATTAGTACTGAAGGATTCATTCACTATGCCACTAGTCATTGGCAAGGTGATAGCGTTGCAAGGTTGCAAAACTTTGAGACGCTAAATCCTCAAACTATTGAAGCCATTAAGGCTACTCCTGATAAATTCGCAGCCCTTGATGAGCTGATTCGGCAGCTTCTTGCCGACTTTACAGGAGAAAGCTCTCAAGTATCAAAAAATTATAACCAGATGTTACACAAAATAATTTTGTGTGATATATGTATGCTTGAAGAATTCGTGTCCAAATATATTGGACTAATTTTCCACTTAAATAATATTCGAGAAAAAGAATTCTGGATGGAGGAATTTTTTACTAAAATTCCCTACCCATGGAATAATATTATTAAAGCAAAATACGATGAACTCCGTGGGGGTATTAATGGTGTTCATACAACTGACTTATTAAAGAAAGCTTGTATGAGAACCATGGAAGAACTTGTGAGCAGGCTAAAGCCTCGTCACAAATGAATAAGTTTATCAAAAATTCAGTACTAGGTTACAGATGCTGTAACAAGTATGATGAAGATATTAACTTCCAATTCGGATGTCCACCTATGTGGCAAAAACCGAAATAGAAAAAGACATGGAAAAAGGGTAAAACCTTTAGCAAGAAAAAATGAAAAATTACTCGAAAGAAGTGGAATCCAAACTTCAAGAAGTTCAAAACAAAAAAAAATTTCCGTAAAAGGAAGTTTATTAAGAAAAAAGAAATTTAAAAAAGGTTGCAAGTGTTTTAAATGCAACAAAGAAGGACACTATGCTAATGAATGTCCTGAAAATATACAAAGCGTGGTCATAACAGACCTTGATGATTATGGTATTCATATAGGAACCCTAGATGAAATTAGCAGTAACACTTCTGCTTCTTCCATCTATGAAATCGAGTCTATGGCTGAATCGTCTGAAGAAGATAACTCTTCTGAAGTTGAGGATCTGGATAAGGCTATAAAACACCTTAAGATAAATATGCATACAATAAACAAAACCTATAATCAGATACGCATTACTCTCTTAGATGATAAAGCTATCCTCCCAATTAAAGAAGGGATTTCTACTGGATATACTTTATACGCTAAAGAGGATGTTTGTATCAAACGATATAGGAGTGCTGAGATATTCCTCGGATTAAAATTTTTTATACCTCTCGGATACTACGAATAATTCATAGTGTTCTGTTACATACAAATAAAGGTATACTTTTGACACAAGGGTTTATTGAACCAGTGTCAAGACATAATGTATGCATTACCGTTAAGAATACAGTCTATGAGGGTGATTATATTATTCACCGTGCTGACCCTATTGGGTTACTTGTAATACATAAATATGAGGATCTACCTAAGGTGGAAGAACCCCTTCCGTCTAAAGCAGTTCCTCAATAAGGTTCTAGTACTAGTATTGGCTCCAGCAGGAGAGACCCTGAGGAGCATTATTACGAATTCAGAATATATATGAATAGACTAACGTCAGAGGGAACTTCGAATTCTAGCCTCCAGCAAAGCGAAGGTGAACAATTCGAAATTATTGACGAAGATTTGGAAAAGCTGAAAGAACCTATTCCGCATTCGGACAAAAAGGAAGTATATAAGCCTATATCTTTCCAGTGTCGATTCTTAAACAAGCATACCTATGTATTCAAAAGAATGCAAGGGAACATCGAGCTTCGCGGAGGAGAAGACTTTTCTTCTATATGCCTTCTCTATAAAAAGAAGATCAAAAAATTAAAAAAAATACTCAAAAATGAGGTATCTTCATATTGGATTGATTTAGTTAAAAATAACTGGTCTCTTCCGAACAGGAATTGATACTCCCATACTACTTGTCTGTATGGACGAACGTATCATCAACAGCCCTCTTAATAGTATTATTGGAGGAGCTAAATCAAACATGGTAAACAGGTTATTTGGAATAAACATTCATCAAGACTTATCGAAAAGTCGGGATGAATCCAATATTCGGATATCTCAATTTTGTAGTTGTCTATATTGATGATATTCTTGTGTTTTCTAAAACTGCTGATGAACATAAAGATCATTTATTACAAGTATCAAGGCTATTGCTTGATAATGGTATTATTCTTAGTCCTAAGAAGATTCAACTGTTTAAAACAGAATTTGATTTCTTAGGTAAAGTAATAAAAAATGGTCAGATTGAATTACAGCAACACATTTATGCTAAAATAAAAGATTTTTTGAAGACTTCAAAACTTTGACAGAACTTCAGAGCTTTCTTGGATTGCTTAACTATGGTAGAAAGTTTATTCATCATCTTTCTGCTAGAGTTGAGAAACTACAGGATAAGCTAGCAGCTGAACAAGCCAAGTATAAAACCATGACTGGTGAACAACCCAGAAAGTGGGACACTAGTAAGATATATATTACGCTTTCACCAAAAGAGAAAGAAGAAATTGCTAAAATTAAGGATCTGGTTAAGGAGCAGAAAATCCTTTATTTTCCATTAGATGAAGACAAGTTTGTTCTGCAAACTGATGCTTCTGATTATTTTTGGGCAGGAGTATTAATTGCAAAAAATAAAAAAATTGTAGCATATACCTCTGAAAAATTTACTAAGATCCAGATTAAGCATGCGACTTATGATAAAGAACTACTTGTTGTTAAATTAGTAATAAAAAGTTTGAGAATTTATCTTCTTTATAGAAATTCATTATTGTGACTGACAATAAATCTGTTGCTCAGTTTCTTAGAAAGAAAACTATTAATAATCCAGAAGAAAATCTTCGAAGGATTAGAATTGCCATTTATTTAGAAATTTTTAATTATGAAGTCAATTATATCCCCGGATATACTAAGTTTCTTACTGATACTCTTACCAGGCCGTGATGCTATGGATCCAGACGAGTACAAAAAAATAAAAGCAATTCATGAAGAAATGAAGCGGCAGGATGCCTTTACTCCTGTTGCTGGCCAGAAAAAAGCCAAATCTGGTGCCAACAACCAGGCATCATCTTCCTCTTCCGGAATGCCTAAGGCGAACAGCCCGACTCTGGCAGTAGCAGGCCAGGCAATAGCCAGATGGCCATCCCAGCACCTCAGGGCACACAGGCCCAATCTATGGCTGTACAGGCCTCACAAGCCATACAGGCATCTCAGGACACACATGCCCAGTTTTTGAAAGGAGGACCCAAGAGGCTCGTTCCTTTCCAGAACAAGACTTTTGCAAGTACCGTTGTAAAGAATTGGTACAACCAAGAATTGAAAAAAAATGATAAGGATTCTTGGGATAAGTTTAATGGCTGCTACCGGGCCATTCAGTCAAATGATACCAAAGGAGCCAACTTCTGGTTGTCTCAAATTGAAAAACAATTTCTTTCGGTTAGAGCCAGGGCTGAACAGCAAAACCCTAAACAGCACGAAGTCAGACAGCAGGCACTTGTGATGATGGCCTATAGTGCTACATCACGGTCACCTGTGCTTGATGTTATGGAGAAGGATCTCTTCAATGGACCTTCTTTGTCACTCCCCGTTTCCAGAATGCGTATTTTTATACATGTACAACTCATATATATTTATTTAATATTTATCATGTATTATCCTGTATTTAAATTCCTTTAATTTTATGTTAATTAATTATCTGCATTTTTCTTCCTGCGTTTATTCTCTGCTTTAGTCTTATTGTGGTTCGGCAATGGTTGGTTATTTTTGGGTTCATGGTGGTTCACATGAACCGAATCCCCACAAACCCCCACCTACCACCACCCCTTCCATTTAAAGCCCCCATCTCCTTCTCTCTCCTCATAACATTCCTTCACCATTACTTCTTCTTCTTCCTCATCACTCTCTCCACCTACCAGAAGAAGGCAAGTACATCTTGCTTCTTGCTTCCACTTGGAGAACCATTTTTATGGTTCATTTGCCTTCTTCTCATGATTCTGAAAGAGTTTAGTACTTAGCATTTTTGATTTCTTTGGCTTGTTTCTTCTAGATCTAAGTTGTTGTGTTCTCGGTTGTTCATGGGTTTTGATCTCCCAACCTGGCATGCTTTCGGAATAGATAGTTCATGTGGCAGAGCTTCTCATTCCACACCATTCTAAACCATGGGAACCTCATTTCTGGCTTGGAACGAAGGCCCCACAAGATTGGAGTTCGGGAGATTTAGTCATGCACACGTCTTTACGTGTTAGCGTGAATTTTGAGTCACGCTCACGTTCTTACGTGCCAGCGTGAATTTTGAGTCACGCTAATGTTCTTACGTGCCAGCGTGAATTTTTAGTCACGCACACGTCTTTACGTGTTAGCGTAAATTTTTAGTCACGCTCACGTCATTGCGTGCGTGCGTAGATTTCTTATCACGCTCACGTCTTTACGTGCGTGCGTGAATTTTTAGTCACGCACACGTTTTTACGTGTTAGCGTGAATTTTTAGTCACGCTCACGTCTTTACGTGCGTGCGTGAATTTTTAGTCACGCTCACGTCTTTGTGTGCGTGCGTAGATTTCTTATCACGCTCACGCTGTGCGTGCATGAATTTCTTATCACGCTTTTCATGCTCATACGCTCCCGCTGTGCGTGCGTGAGTTACTTTTCACGCTCACGTTATGAGTGCGTGAATTACCCTTCACGCTCATGCTGTGCGTGCCAACGTGAACCACTTTTCACGCTCACGCTGTTTATACGCTCACTCCTACCTACTAGACTTGGCGTGACTTGTTGGCCTTAGCATAGATTTGTTGGCGTGACTTGTTGGCCTTAGCATAGACTTGTTGGCGTGACTTGTTGGCCTTAGCATAGACTTGTTGGCGTAACTTCCTGACCTGGGTGTTTCTATTTGTTCTATAATTTATTCATTTAATGGTGGCATGATAATTCTTCTGTTATATCCTTACGCCTTTTTATGAACTCGATAATCTTAGCATGTTAATATTTTTGATACATATGGTTGTGTAGAACGTGCCTTGTGTCTTGACTGGTTTATGGATACCCAGTAAGACTGGAACTTAACCTTGAGAGTTATAGACTCGACCCCATTTAATACTAATTGACTTTCATGCCTTGTCGCCATTGATGACGATGGTTATCTTGACTAAAAATTGATCATGCGTTCCTAGTTAGAACTAAGAGACTGGCTAGTCGTCTTATTGAATTGAATGAATGAGACACGTTCATGTAATAAACTGTTGTAATCGACTGGCTAATCCCGAATATTGACGTACAGGCACATGCAGGCTTCAATCTATTTATTTATTTATTTAATTATTTTTCTACAAAGCAGCATGTGTACTTTATGGTCAAGGCATGATTACTCCGTGGTTAGATTTGATTGTTGCATTACGCTATGTAAGACCTACAACCTAGCCGTACGGGTATCGTTGTAGAGTTGTGCATATCGTACCCCATACGAAAGTACTCATTTGAATGACCATGATCCACGACATGGGATTTCACTCAACGTAGAGACTATTAAGTTAAATAAAATAATGATTGCATGGAGAGAATGGATCCCCGAGTTCTTACATGGCAGCCCTCTTGGGACTAGTAGTGTCCGACAGGCCGGCTGGTTCCCACAGATACTGTAAACCTGCCACACGGGCAGGGAGCAGTATCTGCTTATATTATTATTATATATTATATATTGATGACGGGCGTCCCGCTGGGACTCGTCTAATTTATGATTGGCACAATTGATTGACTGGATAGACTAGCCTTGCTCGTACATAGTAAGAACTGAGGAATCCCTATTTGCATAATTTCAGGATAACTTAGGACTCACAATAGCAAGCCGTAGGAGTTGATTGGCCGTTCAAGATGATTTGGTTGTGTACTGTACCTACTCTGTTGCCTAACTGAGATGATCAGAATGTCAGGACATGACGGGCCAACTTCTGTCCTTGTTTGGTTGGAAGGTTGGTTCGAAGTGTCGTGATGTTATGTGAATCCTAGTGGAAAGCAGAGATCTATTATTATATTCTCTTACTTACTGGTTAATCCTTCATATCGTGCTTCCTTGTGGTACTTGCTATTAGAGGTCTAACCTTTCTTGTTTTGCATGGCAAGATTTAGAGCCGGTTCTCGAGGACTCCGCTTACTTCCACCTCCAAGATGGTCAATACTAGGAGAATAATCGCAGGAGGACTCGAGTGGGTTCCTTACTCCACCGTTCGTTTTGTTATTTACTTTATACTTAGCCGTTTAGCACCGACATGTTAGTCGGATTGTCTTGCACTTACTTTTACATAATTGTAACTAAGTCAGACTGCAGCTAATAACAATTGTGTATATGTTACTATACCATCTGGCTATGTTTTGTAAAGCCAGGTCTCAAGAACATTTTGACTAAGCGTTTGGGACGCCTTACTGCTTTATCTTACATGTTCTCTATTTTTGCTTCTTGTTTGAATGATTGAGACAATAGATGTGAAGTGACCATTGTAAGACTTTCATGTAGTATACACCCCCTCGTCTGGTTAGACAGCATTGATCGTATTATACGGTATTCATCTACCCGTAATACGTAGCTGGCTGAGTCATTCCCCCGCTCTCCAGTGTTCTGGTTCTGGGGCGTGACAAAGTTTTAGTGGTGGCCCATGCAGGTCTGATTTCAGACTTGTGGGGTGTTTTGATTTATAGGATGTCTCAATCACATGTGTTCCCCCCTTGATCTCATGATTCGTTATTCTCAACCCTTGCTTGACATTCCGGTATCCTTTGACTTCATTGATCCTTCATGTCCGGTTGTTTGATTGTTCTCTTGTCCCTTTTCTTAGGGGCACTTCGTCCGCATCGGTCAGAGCTGGACAACAGCAGGGACAACATGGGCAACATGACCAGGTTGGTCAGCAACAAGGGCCAGTTTCACCTCAGGAGGCTATCCAAGAAGAAGTGATAGTAGAAGCAGCAGCTGGATCGCAGTATCCGGATGTTCCACCACCACCAACAGTTCCACCTACCCAAGTGGACACACCAGCCCTTCTGGAGATCATGAGAGGAATGATGGCTACTCAGCAACATCAGATGTTGGCCCAGCAGCGCATGCACACTCAGCTACAAGAGCAGAATGTGTTGCTCAACCAAGGATTGCAGACGGCTTTGGAAAGAGGAATGAGGACTGATTCAGGAGCATCAGCCAGGTTTTGTAAGTACAACCCCCGCCGTTTCGAGGGCACGGAGGATGCCATCTCAGCAGATGCATGGCTTAAGGATATTGAGGCTATTTGACAGCAGCTAAGGTACCGGCAGAAGAACGTGTGGATCTAGTGAAGTTGTTACTTTAGGATCTCGCACGTGATTGGTAGAAATCAGAGGAAGTGGGCATCAGACGTCCTGTGGCTTGGGACGATTTCACTGCAAGATTCAAGACCAAGTACTATGGAGTTGTGGTACGGTTTGAGCTACAACAGAAGTTTATCAGCCTCAGGCAGGCCGGCAAGACTGTAGATGCTTATGCAGCAGAGTTCTGCAGATTGAGTAGATTCGCCCCAGAGATGGTAGCAACAGAGAGCCAGAGAGCCATGAGGTTTCAGCAAGGGTTTCATCTTGAACTCTTGCAATTGATAGAGGGGCATAATTACCAAACTTTTGACAAAGTATTGACGGCAACTCGAAGGCATGAGATCACCATTCAGAGGCTTACAGCAAGGACTGGGGGTCAGAAGAGATCCCACAGTCAGATTGAAGGAGGAGGGGGAGCAGCGCCCCGAACAATAGCACCATCTACTGGCATTCATATCCACGATGTGGCGATACGAGGACCAGCACCACCACCCAGGCAGCAGCAACAGCAACAGAGGAAGAACCAGCAACCCCCGGTAGGCTGCACTTATTGTGGAAAGATAGGGCACACTAGAGATGTGTGTCGGACATTAAATGGACTGTGTCTGATATGTGGAAATCCAGACCATCGGGTTACCACATGTCCCATGAATTCGAGGTCAGGAGGACCAGGGCAACAGTTTTCTGCTCTGCCAGCACCATGGACAGGCCAGTATCGAGGACCAGTGGTGGCAGTAAGGCCGTTGGCACAGCGTCCGTTAATGCCGCAGGCTCAGATGTTTCGGCAGCAGGGGCCGCCGATGCAGCAACACCAGCATAGACCACCCCAGCATCATCAAGAAAGGGGCCAGCAACAGCATCAGGCTAGGCCGCAGCATGGAAACCAGCAAGGAGGTCGAGGGCAAGCATTCACTCTGTCCTTGGAGGAGGCATTGGCATCGGGAGATGTTGTGGCAGGTAACATTCTCGTCGCCTCATATCCCGCAGTAGCATTGTTTAATTCGGGAGCATCCCATTCATTTATATCTGCACAATTTGTGGCACGACTAGGAATGGAGTTCGAGGCATTGCCAGGGAGGTTGAATATACTCACTGGTAATGGGCTCGTAGGAGTTAGTAGAGTTATTTTAGCATGTAGCGTTGTAGTTTGCGGGCATTCCTTACCCGCCCGGTTGATAGAATTTCCTGTTGGAAATTTTGACGTTATCTTAGGCATGGACTGGCTGAAAGACAGTCATGCGACAATAGATTATCATAGAGGGAGTGTGTCTTTTGATATTCCAGGCATGAAGCGGTTCACCTTTGTCAGAACAGGGGCAACTCCACAAGAGCAGGGAGTAGTGACGGCAATGGAAGAAGTTCAGATTCCGAAGGTAGTTGAAGAGTTTCTAGGCGTATTTCCTAAAGAACTCCCAGGTCTACCACCGGTTAGGGATATTGAGTTCAGTATAGAATTGGCACCAGGAACTAAACCGATATCAGATCGAGTTTACAGAATAGCAGATTCAGAGCAGGCCAAGGTATACCAGCATATAGAGGAACTGAAGGAGAAGAAGTTCATCCAAGCTAGCGTGTCACCATGGGCAGCACCAGTGGTACCTGTGGGAAAGAAGGATGGGTCATCCAGATTGTGCATTGACTACAGGAAGCTTAACACGACAACAGTGAAGAACAAGTATCCATTACCCAGGATCGACGACTTATTTGATCAGTTGAGCAAAGCTAGAGTTTTCTCCAAGATAGATCTTCGTTCAGGGTACCATCAGGTGAGGGTTCGGAAGGAAGATATTCCCAAGACAGTATTCAGGTCGAAGTATAGGCATTATGAATTCTTAGTAATGTCGTTTGGTTTGACCAATGCTCCAGCAATATTTATGGATTTGATGAATCGCATCTTTATGCCATACTTAGACCAGTTTGTCATTGTGTTTCTTGACGACATACTCGTATACTCTGCTAGTGAAGAGGAGCATGAAGACCACCTCAGAAAAGTGTTGCAAGTTCTGAGAGAGAACCAGTTGTATGCCAAGCTCAGCAAGTGTGAGTTTTGGTCGGATCACATTTCATTTTTGGGTCATATCATATCAGGAGCTGGAGTAGCAGTAGATCCCAAGAAGATAGAAGCATTAGAAAGTTGGCCAGTACCCAAGACCGTAGCAGATGTGCGGAGTTTCTTGGGATTGGCAGGATATTATAGAAGATTTGTGTCAGACTTTGCAAGGCTTTCAGCACCCATGACCCGCTTGACCCGGAAGGATGTACCATTCGTTTGGTCAGCAGAATGTCAGGCATCATTCGAGACTTTGAAGCAGAAATTGATATCAGCACCTATTCTTACATTGCCAGTTGGACCCGGAGGTTTTACAGTATATTGTGATGCGTCAGGTAAAGGACTTGGATGTGTCCTTATGCAATATGGGAAGGTGATAGCATATGCCTCCAGGCAGCTTCGGGACCACGAGAAGAATTACCCAACTCATGATTTGGAGTTAGCGGCAGTAGTGTTTGCTCTGAAGCTATGGAGGCATTACTTATATGGTGACCGAGTGGACATGTACACAGACCATAAAAGTCTGAAGTACATCTTTACTCAGAAGGAACTAAACATGAGGCAGAGAAGATGGCTGGAGTTGATTAAGGATTATGACGTAGAGCTTCAGTATCATCCAGGCAAGGCTAATGTAGTGACAGACGCTCTTAGCAGGAGAGGCGGCGCATTTATGTTGACAACACAGAGGCATATCTTAGAAGACCTTCAGGAGATGGGCATCGAAGTTATACTTCCTAGTGATGTAGGAGTTCTAACAAGTCTGCAAGTTCAATCCGACTTGGTAGACAGAATCAAGGCAGCTCAGGCATAAGACCCAAGGATTCAGAAGCTTAGAGCAGAATGTGAGTCAGGACTCAGGAAGGAGATGAGAATTCATGAAGATGGTATACTTAGGTTTGGATCACGTCTATGTGTGCCTAGTGGAGATATCAGACAGGAGGTTATGGCAGAAGCTCACAGTTCTCAGTATTCTATCCATCCTGGAGGGACCAAGATGTACCAAGATATCAAACAGTATTTCTGGTGGAACGGGATGAAGAGGGAGATAGCTAGATTTGTTTCCCCTTGCTTGGTATGTCAGCAAGTGAAGACAGAACAGCAGAGGCCAGCTGGGTTATTGCAACTGCTTCCTATCCCGGAATAGAAATGGGAGCATATTACAATGGACTTTGTGACCGGTTTACCGAGATCACCAAGTGGTAAGAACGCTATTTGGGTAATAGTGGACCGACTTACAAAGGTAGCACACTTTCTTCCTTTCAGAGTAGGGCAATCTACAGAAAAGTTGGCAGAGTTGTATATGCAACAGATAGTCAGGCAGCATGGAGTCCCTATCAGTATTGTGTCGGATCGAGATACCCGCTTTATATCACATTTCTGGAAGAGCTTACATCATAGTTTGGGTACCAAGTTAAGATTTAGCACGGCTTACCATCCGCAGACGGATGGGCAATTAGAAAGAACGATTCAGACTTTAGAAGACATGTTGCGAGCTTGCACTCTAGATTTTGGAGGGTCTTGGGAGAGTCACCTGCACTTAGTCGAGTTCTCATACAATAATAGTTATCAAGCCAGTATCCAGATGGCGCCATTCGAAGCACTATATGGTAAGAAGTGCAGGTCACCGCTTGCATGGGATGATATCGGGGAGAGGAAGATGTTAGGCCCAGAAATGATTGTTCAGACGGTTGAAGTGGTTAAGGGAATTAGAGAGCGACTTCGAGTTGCGCAGGACCGGCATCGTCATTGGGCGGACCAGCATCGTAGGCCGTTAGAGTTCTCTGTTGGGGACCACGTATTCTTGCGGATCTCACCTACTCGTGGGGTCATTAGATTTGGCGTTCGCAGGAAATTGAGTCCGCGGTACGTGGGCCCATTTGTTATCCTTGATCGGATAGGCGATGTTGCTTATCGTTTATCCCTCCCACCTTCGTTACGAGAGGTGCATGACGTGTTTCATGTATCCCAATTACGTAGGTATGTATCGGACCCAAGCCATATCCTCGATCATTCCGAGCTGGTTGTTGGTACCAACCTGTCTTACGAGGAACAGCCTGTGTCCATTTTGGACAGAAGAGAGAAAATACTTAAGAACCGAACAATTAGTCTTGTCCGTGTTGCTTGGGATCATCACACCTTGGGAGAGTCAACGTGGAAACGTGAGGATGATATCCGATCACGGTATCCACACCTATTTGACTCACAAGGTATATCTTTTTCTGTATACCTTGATTGTCCTGATTCTTCATGCTTATCACCTTATGGGTAGAGCTACTTGATATCGTAGAATAATGAATTTACATATATAGTACTTGCTTTTGATATGGTAAAAATGATTGCTTGCTCACGAGAATTGCTTGTATTAGTTTAGCTCCGATATTTCTGCGTATTTTTATACATGTACAACTCATATATATTTATTTAATATTTATCATGTATTATCCTATATTTAAATTCCTTTAATTTCATGTTAATTAATTATCTGCATTTTTCTTCCTGCGTTTATTCTCTGCTTTAGTCTTATTGTGGTTCGGCAATGGTTGGTTATTTTTGGGTTCATGGTGGTTCACATGAGCCGAACCCCCATAAACCTCCACCTACCACCACCCCTTCCATTTAAAGCCCCCATCTCCTTCTCTCTCCTCATAACTTTCCTTCACCATTACTTCTTCTTCTTTCTCATCACTCTCTCCACCTACCAGGAGAAGGCAAGTACATCTTGCTTCTTGCTTCCACTTGGAGAACCATTTTTATGGTTCATTTGCCTTCTTCTCATGATTCTGAGAGAGTTTAGTACTTAGCATTTTTGATTTCTTTGGCTTGTTTCTTCTAAATCTAAGTTGTTGTGTTCTCGGTTGTTCATGGGTTTTGATCTCCCAACCTGGCGTACTTTCAGAATAGATAGTTTATGTGGCAGAGCTTCTCATTCCAGACCATTCTGAACCATGGGAACCTCATTTCTGGCTTGGAACGAAGGCCCCATAAGATTGGAGTTTGGGAAATTTAGTCACGAACACGTCTTTACGTGTTAGCGTGAACTTTGAGTCACGCTCACGTTCTTACGTGCCAGCATAAATTTTGAGTCATGCTCACGTTCTTACGTGCCAGCGTGAATTTTTAGTCACGCACACATCTTTACGTGTTAGCGTGAATTTTTAGTCACGCTCACGTCTTTGCGTACGTGCGTAGATTTCTTATCACGCTCACGTCTTTACGTGCGTGCGTGAATTTTTAGTCACGCACACGTTCTTACGTGTTAGCGTGAATTTTTAGTCTCGCTCACGTCTTTACGTGCGTGCGTAAATTTTTAGTCACGCTCACGTCTTTGCGTGCGTGCGTAGATTTCTTATCACGCTCACGCTGTGCGTGCATGAATTTCTTATCACGCTTTTCACGCTCATACGCTCATGCTATGCGTGCATGAGTTACTTTTCACGCTCACGTTATGAGTGCATAAATTACCCTTCACGCTCACGCTGTGCGTGCCAACGTGAACGACTTTTCACGCTCACGCTTTTTATACGCTCACTCCTACCTACTAGACTTGGCGTGACTTGTTGGCCTTAGCATAGACTTGTTGGCGTGACTTGTTGGCCTTAGCATAGACTTGTTGGCGTGTCTTGTTGGCCTTAGCATAGACTTGTTGGCGTGACTTCCTGACCTGGGTGTTTCTATTTGTTCTATAATTTATTCATTTAATGGTGGCATGATAATTCTTCTATTATATTCTTACGCCTTTTTATGAACTCGATAATCTTAGCATATTAATATTTTTGATACATATGGTTGTGTAGAATGTGCCTTGTGTCTTGACTGGTTTATGGATACCCAGTAAGACTGGAATTTAACCTTGAGAGTTATAGACTCGATCCCATTTAATACTAATTGACTTTCATGCCTTGTCACCATTGATGACGATGGTTATCTTAACTAAAAATTGATCATGCGTTCCTAGTTGGAACTAAGAGACTGGCTAGTCGTCTTATTGAATTGAATGAATGAGACACGTTCATGTAATGAACTATTGTAATCGACTGGCTAATCCCGAATATTGACGTACAGGCACATGCAGGCTTCAATCTATTTATTTATTTATTTAATTATTTTTCTACAAAGCAGCATGGGTACTTTATGGTCAAGGCATGATTACTCCGTGGTTAGATTTGATTGTTGCATTACACTATGTAAGACCTAGAACCTAGCCGCACGGGTATCGTTGTAGAGTTGCGCATATCGTACCCCGTACGAAAGTACTCATTTGAATGACCATGATCCACGACATAGGATTTCACTCAACGTAGAGACTATTAAGTTAAATAAAATAATGATTGCATGGAGAGAATGGATTCCCGAGTTCTTACATGGCAGCCCTCTTGGGACTAGTAGTGCCCGACAGGCCGGCTGGTTCCCACAGATACTGTAAACCTGCCACACGGACATGGAGCGGTATCTGCTTATAATATTATTGTATATTGTATATTGATGACGGGCGTCCCGCTGGGACTCGTCTAATTCATGATTGGCATAATTGATTGACTGGATAGACTAGCCTTGCTCACACATAGTAAGAACTGAGGAATCCCTATTTGCATAATTCCAGGATAACTTGGGACTCACAATAGCAAGCCGTAGGAGTTGATTGGCCGTTCAAGATGATTTGGTTGTGTACTGTACCTACTCTGTTGCCTAACTGAGATGATCAGAATGTCAGGACATGACTGGCCAACTTCTGTCCTTGTTTGGTTGGGAGGTTGGTTCGAAGTGTCATGATGTTATGTGAATCCTAGTGGAAAGCAGAGATCTATTATTATATTCTCTTACTTACTGGTTAATCCTTCATATCGTACTTCCTTGTGGTACTTGCTATTAGAGGTCTAACCTCTCTGGTTTTGCATGGCCAGATTTAGAGCCGGTTCCCGAGGACTCCGCTTACTTCCACCTCCAAGATGGTCAATACTAGGGGAATGATCGCAGGAGGACTCGAGTGGATTCCTTACTCCACCGCTCATTTTGTTATTTACTTTATACTTAGCCGTTTGGCACCGACATGTTAGTCGGATTGTCTTGCACTTACTTTTACATAATTATAACTAAGTCAGACTGCAGCTGATAACAATTGTGTATATGTTACTATACCATCTGGCTATGTTTTGTAAAGCCAGGTCTCAAGAACATTTTGACTAAGCCTTTGGGACGCCTTACTGCTTTATCTTACATGTTCTCTATTTTTGTTTCTTGTTTGAATGATTGAGACAATAGATGTGAAGTGACCATAGTAAGACTTTCATGTAGTATGCACCCCCTCGTCTGGTTAGACAGCATTGATCGTATTATATGGTATTCATCTACCCGAACACAAGGAACTCTGCAAAATTCTTGAGCAGATCAACAGCCATGATCTGGTTAATCTTAGAATACGAAACTTACTGAAGCTCTGCTCCTCTCTGTCCATTGACGATGAAAGAACTCAAAGCATGGACGCTGAAGGCATGGCACAGGGAATGATTACAAGATACAAGCAGGGGCTGATTGATGAAGCCCGACTTCTAACTTATTTCAGGCGCTTAGATGACTCCAACATCACTAAGTATTTTGAAGGGTTAGAGGTAGTATACTCCAGTTACGGGAACATTCACCTGGTATCTTGCTTCCAGGAGATTGTTAACCTGCCCGTACAAATAAAAAAAGGTTTTGTTCATGAGATGTTCATCTGCTCTTCAGATGATAACATCTATAAGCAATTAATCCCAAAAATTTGCTGGGAAGGTACAAAAGCTAGTGCTTCCAGATTTCAAACCATGTTCAGGTTCAGAATTTGGAGTATTTGGGAGAAGAAACGATACATCAAGTGCTTTCCCTCATATCAGATTTGGGAACTCCACCGTCTTGCTGGAGATCCAGGACTTCAGTTCTCACCTTTCAAGAAAGGCAACTTCAACGAAGGGAAGGAACGCTATGGCGCTGCCAAAGAAGTTTTTGCTGAAGCCCGAAAGCTTTCTGAAGGACAGGCGGTCCTTTCTAGCAGCAGCAATGTCATTTTAGCGGACTATGTTACTGTGAAGCCCGTCAATGAAGAGGAAAACATGACCCTGCTCCAAGATTTTTTTTAAAATATGTGTCTTGGTCCAGCATGTTTACAGGCAAAAGTAGATGACTGCGCAGAGGACGCAATTATTGAGGAGGCTACAATTGTGTCTCAGCTCCAGCAAATGTGAAGCTTGGTGGGAAAAATCAATCTTTGTCCTCTGTGGAGCAAGAAGAAGAGTCCGTGGGTTCTTGTCCTTGGCCTGAAGAAGAGCCTTTCTCTCCGCTACTTTCTGACTCAGAGGATTGGGAAACTGAAGAGTTAGAAATCTGGTGGAAAAATATTAATTGTGCTGATGCAGTCTGGGGCCCAGAACCACCTCCACCGTCAGATTTCGATGAGTGAAAACTTTGGTGGAATATGATATGGGAGGGGGACCCACCATAACAATAATACAAGCAAGGTGGAAGATTCGTTTCTATCCAAAACGAATAAAGCACTGACGTGACGGCTTACCAGCTAGTGGAGATGAGATGGCATACCAGCTGTAAGATAAGGAGGAATCTTTCTTCAATTATTGAAGGAAGATTGTTGACACCGGTAGCCTTAACCGGCTAAACCGGTTAGAACCGTCCCTGAGCCTATATATTGGGAGGCTCTTTGTAATGTAAGGGCAACGGATTTGAGTGTTCTTGTAACAAGTCTTCTGAGTGCTCTTTTCTACTTTCTTTGTGTGTTTTTATTTTTCGCTGTAATCTATCTTCCATTGAGCTAACTGCATTCAGTTGTCCTCAGGAACATTTCGAATGGTTAGTTATGCCATTTGGATTAAAAAATGCTCCACAGATATTCCAGAAATGGATAAATTCAATATTCGGATATCTCAATTTTGTAGTTGTCTATATTGATGATATTCTTGTGTTTTCTAAAACTGCTGATGAACATAAATATCATTTATTACAAGTATCAAGGCTATTGCTTGACAATGGTATTATTCTTAGTCCTAAGAAGATTGAACTGTTTAAAACAGAAATTGATTTCTTAGGTAAAGTAATAAAAAATGGTCAGATTGAATTACAGCAACACATTTATGCTAAAATAAAAGATTTTTCTGAAGACTTCAAAACTTTGAAAGAACTTCAGAGCTTTGTTGGATTGCTTAACTATGGTAGAAAGTTTATTCCTCATCTTTCTGCTAGAGTTGAGAAACTACAGGATAAGCTAGCAGCTGAACAAGCCAAGTATAAAACCATGACTGGCGAACAACCCAGAAAGTGGGACACTAGTAAGATATTTATTACGCTTTCACCAAAAGAGAAAGAAGAAATTGCTAAAATTAAGGATCTGGTTAAGGACCAAAAAATCCTTTATTTCCCATTAGATGAAGACAAGTTAGTTCTGCAAACTGATGCTTCTGATTATTTTTGGGCAGGAGTATTAATTGCAAAAAATAAAAAAAATTGTAGCATATACCTCTGAGAAATTTACTAAGACCCAGATTAAGTATGCGACTTATGATAAAGAACTACTTGCTACCAGATTACAGCAAAAAATAAAAACACACAAAGAAAGTAGAAAAGAGCACTCAGAAGACTTGTTACAAGAACACTCAAATTCGTTGCCCTTACATTACAAAGAGCCTCCCAATATATAGGCTCAGGGACGGTACTAACCGGTTTAGCCGGTTAAGGCTACCGGTGTCAACAATCTTCCTTCAATAATTGAAGAAAGATTCCTCCTTATCTTACAGCTGGTATGCCATCACATCTCCACTAGCTGGTACGCCGTCACGTCAGTGCTTTATTCGTTTCGGATAGAAACGAATCTTCCACCTTGCTTGTATTATTGTTATGGTGGGTCCCCCTCCC
This sequence comes from Iris pallida, assembly GCA_029216955.1. Taxonomy (NCBI): domain Eukaryota; kingdom Viridiplantae; phylum Streptophyta; class Magnoliopsida; order Asparagales; family Iridaceae; genus Iris; species Iris pallida. The sequence continues at coordinate 127,237 of JANAVB010030835.1, forward strand.
ATATCATATTCTACCAAAGTTCCTACTCATCGAAATCTGACGGTGGAGGTGGTTCTGGGCCCCAGACTGCATCAGCACAATTAACATTTTCCTACCAGATTTCTAACTCTTCAGTTTCCCAATCCTCTGAGTCAGAAAGTAGCGGAGAGAAAGGCTCTTCTTCAGGCCAAGGACAAGAACCCACGGACTCTTCTTCTTGCTCCATAGAGGACAAAGATTGATTTTGTCCACTAAGCTTCACAACTGCTGGAGCTGAGACGCAATTGTAGCCTCCGCAATAATTGCGTCCTCTGCGCAGTCATCTCCTTTTGCCTATAAACCTGCTGGACCAAGACACATATTGTTAAAAAAATCTTGGAGCAGGGTCATGTTTTTCTCTTCATTGACGGGCTTCACAGTAACATAGTCCGCTAAAATGACATTGCTGCTGCTAGAAAGGACCGCCTGTCCTTCAGAAAGCTTTCGGGCTTCAGCAAAAAATTCTCTTGCAGCGCCATAGCGTTCCTTCCCTTCGTTGAAGTTGCCTTTCTTGAAAGGAGAGAACTGAAGTCCTGAATCTCCAGCAAGACGGTGGAGTTCCCAAATCTGATATGAGGGGAAGCACTTGATGTATCGCTTCTCCTCCCAAATACTCCAGATTCTGAACCTGAACATGGTTTAAAATCTGGAAGCACTAGCTTTTGCACCTTTCCAGCAAATTTCTGGGATTAATTGCTTATAGATGTTATCATCTGAAGAGCAGATGAACATCTCATGAACAAAACTTTTTTTTATTTGTACGGACAGGTTAACAATCTCCTGGAAGCAAGATACCAGGTAAATGTTCCCGTAACTAGAGTATACTACCTCTAACCCTTCAAAATATATAGTGATGTTGGAGTCAGCTAAGCGCCTGAAATAAGTTAGAAGTCGGGCTTCATCAATCAGCTCCTGCTTGTATCTTGTAATCATTCCCTGTGCCATGTCTTCAGCGTCCATGCTTTGAGTTCTTTCATCGTCAATGGACAGGGAGGAGCAGAGCTTCAGTAAGTCGGGTATTCTAAGATTAACCAGATCATGGCTGTTGATCTGCTCAAGAATTTTGCAGAGTTCCTTGTGTTCGGAAGAAGGTCCACTGAAGAGATCCTTCTCCATAACATCAAGCGCAGGTGACCTTGATGTAGCACTATAACCATCATCACAAGTGCCTGCTGTCTGACTTCGTGCAGTTTAGAGTTTAGCTGTTCAGCCCTGGCTCTAACCGAAAGAAATTGTTTTTCAATTTGAGACAACCAGAAGTTGGCTCCTCTGGTATCATTTGACTGAATGGCCTGGTAGCAGCCATTAAACTTATCCCAAGAATCCTTATCATTTTTTTTCCAATTCTTAGTTGTACCAATTCTTTACAACGGTACTTGCAAAAGTCTTGTTCTGGAAAGGAACGAGCCTCTTGGGTCCTCCTTTCAAAAATTCGGCCAGTGTGCCCTGAGATGCATGTGTGGCTTGTGAGGCCTGTACGGCCATAGATTGGGCCTGTGTGCCCTGAGGTGCTGGGATGGCCATCTGGCTATTCGTCTGGCCTGCTACTGCCGAAGCCGGACTGTTCGCCTTAGGCATTCCGGAAAAGGAAGATGATGCCTGGTTGTTGGCACCAAATTTGGCTTTTTCTGGCCAGTAACAGGAGTAAAGGCATCCTGCAACTTCATTTCTTCATGAATTGCTTTCATTTTTTTGTACTCGTCTGGATCCATAGCATCACGGCCTGGTAAGAGTATCAGCAAGAAAGTTAGTATATCTGGGGATATAATTGACTTCATAATTAAAAATTTCTAAATAAATGGCAATTCTAATCCTTCGAAGATTTTCTTCTGGATTATTAATAGTTTTCTTTTTAAGAAACTGAGCAACAGATTTATTGTCAGTCTCAATAATAAAATTTTTATAAAGAAGATAAATTGTCAAACTTTTTATTGCTAATTTAACAGCAAGTAGTTCTTTATCATAAGTCGCATACTTAATCTGGGTATTAGTAAATTTTCCAGAGATATATGCTATAATTTTTTTGTTTTTCGCAATTAATACTCCTGCCCAAAAATAATCAGAAGCATCAGTTTGCAGAACTAACTTGTCTTCATCTAATGGAAAATAAAGGATTTTCTGGTCCTTAACCAGATCCTTAATTTTAGCAATTTCTTCTTTCTCTTTTGGTGAAAGCGTAATAGATATCTTACTAGTGTCCCACTTTCTAGGTTGTTCACCAGTCATGGTTTTATACTTGGCTTGTTCAGCTGCTAGCTTTCCTGTAGTTTCTCAACTCTAGAAGAAAGATGAGGAATAAACTTTCTACCATAGTTAAGCATTCCAAGAAAGCTCCGAAGTTCTTTCAAAGTTTTGAAGTCTTCAGGAAAATCTTTTATCTTAGCATAAATGTGTTGCTGTAATTCAATCTGACCATTTTTTATTACTTTACCTAAGAAATCAATTTCTGTTTTAAACAGTTCAATCTTCTTAGGACTAAGAATAATACCATTGTCAAGCAAAAGCCTTGATACTTGTAATAAATGACCTTTATGTTCATCAGCAGTTTTAGAAAACACGAGAATATCATCAATATAGACAACTACAAAATTGAGATGTCCGAATATTGAATTCATCCATTTCTGGAATATCTGTGCAACGTTTTTTAATCCAAATGACATAACTAACCATTCAAAATGTCCCTTAGGATCTAATTTAGAAAGGGTTGATCGGGTATCCCGAATATAGCATAAACAGCCATAGATGCGGAGTGACAGAGGAAATGGTTCTCGTCCAGGAAAAAGCCTAGAAAAGGGAGAGCTACCATTGAAAACAGACGATGACATGCGGTTAATAAGATAACAAGCAGTAAGAACCGCATCCGACCAAAATCGCTTGGGAGTACGTGCTTGAAACATAAGAGCACGTATTGTTTCCAATAAATGACGATTCTTGCGTTCGGCTACACCATTTTGTTGTGGTGTGTACACACAAGAGGTTTGGTGGATGAGGCCATTGAGGGCCAGATGTTTATCGAGATTACGAGATAAATACTCACGACCATTGTCACTCCGAAAAATTTTGATTGGAAGACTAAATTGTGTTTTTATTTCAGCATAAAAGTTGCACCAGATGTTAAATAATTCAGAACGATTTTTTATCAAATAATAAAAAGTGACACGTGAGCAATCATCGACAAAAATAACAAAGTACTTAAAACCCATTACAGAGTCATTCGGATAAGGTCCCCATATATCAGAATGTGTCAACTCAAAAGGAGCGAAAACAATTTTATTTGGTCTCACCGGATAATGAACCCAATGATGCTTAGCTAAACTACATAGCTCACAATGAAAAGAAGAGAAATATCTAAAGATGGGTACATTTTCTGGAGAGCTTGGGACGATAGATGGCCTAACCGACAATATAACTCGACAAGATCGAATTTCATGCCGGCATAGACAACAGAAGGAGTTGCGTCAAGCAGGTACAAGCCTCCAGCCACATGCCCCTTACCGATAGTCTTTCCAGTTTTCAGGTCCTGAAAAATACATCCATCAGAAAAAAAAAGTTACCGAGCAATATAGTTCACGAATAATTTGACTAATAGAAATTAAACTGAACGGGTTCCCAGGAGTAAGCAGTACAGAATTGAGTGACAGTCCGGAAGAAAAATTGACACTTCCACAGCCTCAAATTGTCAGAGAACCACCATTGGCAACAGTAATGCAAGAAGTACGACGTACAGGTACATAATCATGTATCATACCTGCGTCACCAGTCATGTGAGAGGATACACCAGAGTAATTACCCATTGCTTGGGTTTCACTATACACGCGGCTGAGTATCCGACTGTGGAACCAGACGTGGATGCTTCACCCCGACATTGAGCCTGGAAATCAAAGAACTTTGTATACGAGTCCGAAGTCATCTGAATTCTTTTCCGAGTGATTATATATTTCTTCTTTCTAAAGGTCTTACCCCTTTTATTTCTAAGCCATCTCTTTTTTGACCCTCTATATTCGGGTGGACAGCCGAACTGGTAATTAATATCTTCGTCATACTTAGAACAACATCGGTATCCAAGTACAGAATTCTTTATATATTTCTCTATTTGAGTGTGTGCCTTGGCCTGCTCACAGGTTTCTTCCATGGCACTCATACAGGCTCGTTTGAGCATTCCAGTGGAATGCACTCCGCCTCTAATCTTATCATACATTTCTTTAATTATATTATTATAGGGATATGCTATTTTAACAAAAAAAATCCCTTAATCCAAAATTCTTTATGCTCTTTACTACTTAAGTGTAAGATGAGACCAATATATTTGGTTACGAATTCTTCCAGCATACAAATATCACATAAGATCATTTTATGTAATATTTTATCATAATCTTTCGTGGCACTGGGATCTTCTCCCGTAAAATCTGCCACTACATATTCTAAGAGCTTATTAAGTGCTTGTTATTACAAGTAAATATAAAGAAATTATAAAATATAATTATCCTATAAAATCTATCTATAGGACTATTGTTATGCGACAGCTTGACAATACTTTGCGCTGTCTTAGAGAACATATTCGTATGTATCATAAAATGAACCAGGCCGCCAGGGAAAGGGCTACCCTCCGTGGGATAAAGGCCTCGAACTGTCGACAAAAAACTAAAGAGATCGAAACCACTACTATTGAATTGCAGCCTGAGGATCATATAGATCTCACTCTAGATGATGAACTGGATCTAGAACTCGCCAGTACATCTCTAGATACTATGAGCTTGGATTTTGAGCGAATTAATGATGATATTGATTGGCTTAAAATACCTTTAGATAGTATTCCTGAATTGGAAGAGTTACTCAAATCTCCAAGTAATGATCAGGACAACTTATGATCTAAAGACAGCTCCGCAATATCATATTTATATACCCCTGACTTTACATATACCAGGGTATAAAGAATTAACTATCCACGCACTCTTGGATACAGGGGCGGAGGCTAGTGTATTACAAGAAATATTTATACCTGAGCACTTACGAATAAAGGTCTAATGGCCATGTCGGTTAAACGACTTTATGGGATGACAAGTCCAGGTTAATTATAAAACTATTATTCCTGTCCAACTACAGGATGTACATGGAAACTCTAAGACATATGAATTTACTTTTACTCTATTACCTAAAGAGTTTGACTGTGATTGTCTGCTTGGTATAGACAATCTCCGCCATTATTCTCCATTTAATAAACATTATATAGATATTGATGGCATGTCTATACCTCGTATTCCCTTCAATGTACATATGGCTGACATCTATAAGCCACACGCAGCACAGCGTGGTGATATTAATACCGACAAAAAAGTTTGAAAAACGAAAGTTTATCAAAAAGAAAAAATTTCGAAAAGGATGTAAATGCTTTAAATGTAATAAAGAAGGTCATTTCGCTAATGATTGTCCAAAAAACATTAGCAGCATCATTATTGATGACCTTGAAGAATATGGAATACATACTGGTACTATTGACGAAATGAGCAGTGATACTTCTGCTTCGTCATTATATGAGATAGAATCTATGAGCATATCCTCAAAAGAAGCAGGAGATTCGGATGAGGATCTCTGTAACTCTATTAAGCATCTTAAAATAAATATGAATACCATAAATAAAACATACAATCAGGTAAGGATTACCCTCCTTAGTGATAAGGGGATCCTCCCCATAAAAGAGGGAATCTCAGCTGAATATACTTTATATGCCAGTAAGGCTGTTACTATAAAGAGGTATCGAAGCGCAGAAATAAGCCTCGATTTAAGAATATTTATACCTCTAGGATATTATGGGATAATCCATAGTATACCTCTACATGCTAACAAAGGTATAATCCTTACACAGGGCTTTATTGAGCCCGTCTCTAGACATAATGTGACTATAACAGTCAAAAATACGACTTGGGAAGGGGATTATGACATTGACAGAGAAGATCCAATTGGGTTACTGGTAATCCACAAATACGAGGATCTACCTATTGTTGTTGAACCACCCCTTAAAAAACCTATTAATGAACCTCCACCTGAATCTAGTAGCTCAGGTAGAGACTATCATGAACAATACTGTGAATTTAGAATATATATGAATACTATAACTTCAGAGGAAACTTCAAATACTAGCCTTTCTCGCAGTGAAGGAGAGAAATTTGAAATTACCGATGAAGATTTGGAAAAGCTAAAAGAAGCTATACCTCATTCTGATAAAAAGGAGGTATATAAACCAATTTCCTTTCAGTTTAGATTTTTAAATAAACATACATATGTATTCGAAAGAATGCAAGGAAATATTGAGTTACGCGGAGGAGAAGATTTCTCTTCTATCTGTCTCCTTGATAAAAGGAAGATAGAAAAACTGAAAAAGAAATACCCAAAAATGAGATATCTGCATATTGGGTTAATACAAGTAAAAATAACAGGTCTATTCCGAACCGAAATAGATACACCCATATTAGTTGTTTGCATGGATGAACGTATAATTAATAATCCTCTAAATAGTATTATTGGAGGAGCTAAATCCAATTTAGCAAATAGATTATTTGGAATGAATATTCATCCCGACTTTTCTATAAGTCTTGAGGATGAGAATATACAAAAAACCTGTACTTTATCTATAAACCTACAAGGCATAGAACTCTTGCCTGGCTCCAAGGTTTTGGGAATACAATGGGAACATTGTATGGCCTTGAATGATACGCCTACATTCAAGTCCATTACTCCCAAACATTTAGTAAAACTATTTGAGGTTGGAGTAGGTAAAACCATTCAACCAAGATTAGTTAAATTAGAACATTTGAGATTAGACAACGAGATGCAGTTGTTTGTAAAATCTCTTAAACCAAAAACCGAAGTACCTACCGAGTACTTCATTGCATCAGGAAATACAATATCTACGGTTGTAAATAACCGACGACCTATTCAGGATGAAGAATCCTCGTCTTCTAATACAGTGAGAATATCACGATCTAACTCCATGAGTCATCTTGGTACACATCAATTACCAATTGATGAATTCTCTCATAGAGCTAGTATTAGTGATTGTCCTGTAGAAGGGAGGACTAAATTATTATTAGATCAAACAAAACAACAAAGAGAAAGTTTAGCGGTACATACACCATTATCCCGAATAAGGGAACAAAACTCAGATCTTGCTTAATGAGTACAAAGAAAGTAAGGCATACTGAGTTTAATGCTAGCCAAATAAAAGAGGCTTATAAAATGTTTGTTATTACAAGTAAATTTAAAGAAATTATAAAATATGATTATCCTATAAAATATATCTATAGGACTATTGTTATACGACAGCTTGACAATACTTTGCGCTGTCTTAGAGAACATATTCGTATGTATCATAAAATGAACCAGGCCGCCAGGGAAAGGGCTACCCTCCGTGGGATAAAGGCCTCGAAATGTCAACAAAAAAATAAAGAGATCGAAACCACTACTATTGAATTGCAGCCTGAGGATCATATAGATCTCACTCTAGATGGTGAACTGGATCTAGAACTCGCCAGTACATCTCTAGATACTATGAGCTTGGATTTTGAGCGAATCAATGATGATATTGATTGGCTTAAAATACCTTTAGATAGTATTTCTGAATTGGAAGAGTTACTCAAATCTCCAAGTAATGATCAGGACAACTTATGATCTAAAGACAGCTCCGCAATATCATATTTAAATACCCCTGACTTTACATATACCAGGGTATAAAGAATTAACTATCCACGCACTCCTGGATACAGGGGCGGAGGCTAGTGTATTACAAGAAATATTTATACCTGAGCACTTACGAATAAAGGTCGAAAGGCCATGTCGGTTAAACGACTTTATGGGACGACAAGTTCAGGTTAATTATAAAACTACTATTCCTGTCCAACTACAGGATATACATGGAAACTCTAAGACATATGAATTTACTTTTACTCTATTACCTAAAGAGTTTGACTGTGATTGTCTACTTGGTATGGACAATCTCCGCCATTATCCTCCATTTAATAAACATTATATAGATATTGATGGCATGTCTATACCCCGTATTCCATTCAATATACATATGGCTGACATCTATAAGCCACACGCAGCACAGCGTGGTGATATTAATACCGACAAAAAAGAAAAAGAAAAAATTTGTACATATACACTTCCTGCAGAAAATAATTTCCAAAAGGTTATCCATGGAATGTTAGAACCTTTATATTCTGACAATCCATTAAAATGGTTCGATAGAGCTCCTCGCTATTGCAAAATAGAGCTCTTAGACATACATAAAGACTCCAAGGTACGAGTCAATAGCATTATGGTTTCTCCTACAGACAAGGAGGAATTTGCTAAGCAGATAGACGAGTTACTTCGTCTAAAACTAATACAAAAAAGTTCTAGTACTCATTCCTCTCCGGCTTTCCTAGTTAGGAATCAAGCTGAAATTAAAAGAGAAAAAGCCAGAATGGTTATTAATTATAGAAAGCTAAATAGCTACACTAAATTTGAAGGTATTTTATCCCTACAGCAGAAAATCTATTAAAACAAATACAAGGAGCTAAGTTTTATAGTAAGTTTGATGCTAAATCCGATTTTTGGCAAATAAAACTTGCTGATAAAGTTTCCATTGAGTTAACAGCATTCAGTTGTCCCCAGGGACATTTTGAATGGCTTGTTATGCCCTTTGGGCTAAAAAATGCTCCGCAAGTATTCCAAAAGTGGATGAATTCCATATTCGGACATTTAGATTATGTTGTAGTATATATTGATGATATTCTTGTGTTTTCCAAGACCGCTGAAGAACACAAGGAGCATCTACTATCAGTAGTAAAACTACTACTAGAAAACGGTATTATTCTGAGTCCAAAGAAAATCGAACTGTTCAAAACAGAGATCGATTTCTTAGGAAATATAATTAAAAATGGTCAAATAGAACTACAGCAACATATACACTAAAATAAAAGATTTTTCTGAGGACTTTAAAACTTTAAAGGAACTTCGGAGTTTCTTGGGATTACTTAACTATGGCAGAAAATTCATTCCTCATCTTTCTGCTAGAGTTGAGAAATTACAAGATAAGCTTGCTGCTGAACAAGCAAAGTATAAACGAGATACGGAAGAACAGCCCCGTAAGTGGGATACTAGTAGAATTCCTATTTCTCTTTCACCAGATGAAAAGGATGAAATAGCAAAAATAAAGGAGCTAGTTAAGGATCAGAGAATCCTTTATTTCCCACTTGATAATGAAAAACTTGTTTTGCAGACCGATGCTTCTGATCTTTTTTGGGCAGGAGTACTCATTGCAAAACAAAAAGAAATAGTAGCTTATACTTCGGGGAAATTTACAAAAACCCAAATTAAATATGCTACCTATGATAAAGAGCTATTGGCGGTTAAATTAGCCATTAAAAGCCTAAGGATATATCTTCTATATAGAAATTTCATTATTGAAACTGACAATAAATCGGTGGCTCAGTTTCTAAAGAAAAAAACTATTAATAATCCTGAGGAAAATCTCAGAAGAATTAGAATAGCAATGTATTTAGAAATATTCAATTATGATATGGTTTATATTCCTGGCTATACTAATTTTTTTGCTGATACATTGACCAGGATATAAAATATGGACGAAGACGACTTCCTTGAGATGCGTCGGGTGTTCGAACAAATGAGCACCGAGGACGCCTTTACCAAGGTTGCTGGCAAAAAAGCCAGAGCGGAGACTTCCATGGCGGGAGCCTCTTCTTCGGGAGCGCAAAAGGCGAAGAGCCCAGCTCCAGGGACTGCCACCGGTCCACAGGCGAACATCCAGAGGGTGAACAACCCGCAAGCCCCACAGGCCCCGGCGAACAGCCAAACAAATCAAGCCGCCGCTACACAGGCACAGCAGATGAAAGGCAAGACCTGGGAGGGACTAAGGAAGCCTCCTCAGAAAACTTTTGTCACAGCAATGTTAAAAAATTGGTATAATCAAGATCTCGAAAGAGTCGACAAGGGCTCTTGGGATCTATTCAATGGCTGCTACAGAGCCATTCAGGCTAACGACACTAAGGAAGCTTGTTTCTGGCTCTCTCAACTCGAGAAGCAGTACATAATCTCGAGAAACAACACTATACAGCTAAACTCCAAGTTGACTGATGTCCAGAAAAGGGCCACTCAGTTAATTTCATATAGATCTACATCAAGATCTCCCGCACTTATATCTAGGGAGAAAGATCTCTTTCAGGGCAATTGCGTTGAACATAGAGAATTAAAAGAGATATTAAAGCAAATAAATAGTCATGATTTGGTGAATCTCAGAATGTCTGATGTTCTGACCTTTTTTGCCACGTTGGATCTAAAGGATGAAAAACTCCTGAATATTGAGTCTGAGGTCATGGTTCAGAAAATGATTACCATGTACCAACAGAGACTTATTGAAGAATCTCGCCTCTTGGCATATTTTAAGCTCTTAGATGATTCAAGCGTTGCTAAATATTTTGAAGGCGAAGAAATTATATGTAGTAAATATGGAAACTTACACTTAGTCGTATGTTTCCAAAAAATAGTAAAATTTGAATCCCAGATTAAAAAAGGGCTTGTTCATGAAGTTTTTGTCAGCACTTCGGATGCAGAGCTCTACGAGAAGACCATCCCGAAGATCTGTTAGGAGGCGGCCCTCTCGCACACCAGTCGTTTCCAGAAGCAGTTCAGATTCACCATCTGGAGCATCTGGAAAGAAAGGAGGTACATTAAATGCTTTCCCTCCTATCAGATTTGGGAGCTCCGAAGACACGAGGGAGACCCAGGGTTGAAGTTATCTCAGTTCAAGAAAGAGAATTTCAATGAAGAAAAAGAGCGACACGGCGCTGCCTGCGAGTTTTTCAGAGAATTTGCTAAGCTTCCTGAAGAGCTCGCCCTACTCTCCATAGCAGATAATATCATCTTGGCGGACTACCTCAGCATTCTGATTCAGGATGATCTCAAGCATATGCTGATCCAGGAGTTCGTCGGTTGTATGAACCTTGGACCCATTGGACAGTAGGCTCGGGATAAGGTCTCTTCTGAAGAAGAAGAGATGGACTGAAGCATGAAGCATGGTGGACCAATGCTGAAAAAGATTACATACAAAGAGGTCTTCAAGCGCTACCAAAAGAGGGTTGGGTGGCGTTTACAAAAACAAAAAAAGAAGAAGCCTAAGGCACCCGTGCAACAGGAATCACCCTCACCAGTGGTGGAATCACCATGGGTTTTCCAGGAGGAGGAGGTACCGGATACACCTATGGAGATACCAGAGACATCAGAATCGGACACACCGTCCGAAGCAGGTTCGAGTTCAGATCCGTCCGAGGCTGGTTCGGATTCGGACTCACCGTCAGAAACTGAGGGGTCCAACACTATTACGACCCAAGAGGAGCCAGAAGAAGACGAGGCCGACAGGCAAATTAGGCAGTGGGATCCAGATGATCACAGCTCTCCACCCACAGAATTCGACAGCTGGGGAGATTGGTGGGAAATCGTCTACCGGCGGATCCCACCATAATGCTAAAGCAGATGCCTTCTTATCCACAATAGTGACGTGTTAGGCCGGTGATGTGACATAAAGTTGTTTATTCTCATCTTAATTGATGAGCTGTGTAAAAAAAGATTCTGGTAGACTATAACCGGTTCTATCGGTAGCTTAGTTTCGACCCCTATAAATAAGGGTGTGTGATGTTGTGAAGGGGCAACGAAAACTAGAGTGTTCTCTTGTATTGGGGAGTTGAGTTCTTTTGTGTTCTTTTGTGTGCTTTTGTGTGCTTTGCTGTGCTTTGCTTCTTGTATAAATTTCTTTCTGGTAGCCTCAGACTGTCAGAGAACCACCATTGGCAACAGTAATGCTAGAAGCACGACGTACAGGTACATAATCATGTATCATACCTGCGTCACCAGTCATGTGAGAGGATACACCAGAGTCAATTATCCATTGCTTGGGTTTCACTATACACACGGCTGAGTATCCGACTGTGGAACCAAACGTGGATGCTTCACCCCGATATTGAGCCTGGAAATCAAAGAACTCTGTATACGAGTCCGAAGTCATCTGAATAGACCGGACCCCATCATCAGGGGCATCAGTGGTGATATTAGTAGTAGGTGATTTAGTGCATTGCCAATAGAAATGGCCAAGCTGACCACAGTTAAAGCATGTGCGCAGTCTTCCTCCATCACGACCGCCATTGTCCCGTCCTCCATCACGACCAGTATTAAGGCCACCCCGTCGGCCGTTACGACCACAACGAAATCCCGTATGAGCGGCCCCCGAGAGCAGAACGATCAGCAGGAGTATCACCCGGAGTGGTCTCAATGACTTTAGCAGCCCAAAAGACACGATAGTGTGCTTCCAACAGGGACGGTAGATCAGATCCAGCAATAATCTGAAAACGAACAGAGTCCGCATCAGGACGGAGAGAGGCGAGATAAGCCATGACATGAAGCTGCTCACGTTGAGTCCATGCTTCATTAATATCCGACGTAAGGAGTAATACACGGCCGATCTCATCCGTCATAGCTTTAAAGGCCCGAAAATGGTCTTTATGAGATATGTCTCCTTGATTTGCTCGATACACACCAACGACCGAATCATAGATACGAGACAAATCATGTTTACCATCAAACGCCGCCGCCAACATTTCCCATAAATGGAGTTCGTATTCTGAACCATGTCTTCCACCGATGGTTCCATGGAATTCATCAACTGTGTAAATAGTCGACTGTCATCTGTCTCTCATTGTTCAAAGATGAGATCATCGTCTGCTGGAGGGTTGTCAGTCAGATGTTTAGACAACCGTATTCCTCGAAATGTCTTCTCAATATTTCTCCATGTCGAGTAGCCCTCTGACCCTTCCAACCGTCGATCGACAAGTCGAATGGAGGAAATCGTCGTGCTAGTGCCCGCTAGTGTGTTGCTGATACTAGTATCTGTGGCACAGCTATTCGCCATAAAGTCTGTCATTTATCAGAGATTCGACTATCGATATTTTCTTTCCACTTGATAAGCACAGCAACTCTACCAATGCGTTAAAAACGGAGCCAGAATCGGCACACGCGCATAGAAAGCAGAGAGTGTAAATCACAAGCAAGGACAGAGAGAATCCACGGTAACCTCTGATAGATCCTGGTGTGAAGATCATGGAAAGAAACAAAGATTCATGTACAACAAACCATATATGTGCTCTTTGTTAAATTTTTAGCATTGATGGACAGAGGTTCCAACAAATGTTTTCCCTCTGAGAATCCCAACAATGTTTTTTTTTTTGAAACTAAACTAGGGTTTGAAGGGAGTGGATGGCGGCTGATGGAAGGAGAGGGTTAGAGTTAGGGTTAGGGATTGGAGGCATCGGGGTAGGGGGCTGACAGGGGGGGCGGGGGGGGGGGGCAGCAGGTCGTGGAGGGGAGGAGGTGCGACAGCAGCGGCAGGGGGGGCAACAGGTCGTGGAGAGGGGGGGAGGTGCGACAGCAGCAGCAGGGGCGCAGTAGGTCGTGGAGGGGGGAAGGTGCGGCAGCAGCAGCAGGTCGGGCAGCAGGTTGTAGAGGGGGGGAGGGGCAGCAGGTCTGGGAAGGGGGGCGACAGCAGCGGACGGGGGGGGGGGGGGGTGGGGGGCGGGATGACGGCTAGTTTTTTTTGTGGAGAGAGGGAGAGTAGGGGGTGACGGCTAGAATTTTGGCTCTGATACCATGTAGAATATAAATAATGAGATCATTATTATTGATGAGAGACTATATATATATATATATATATATATATATATGAGAGGTTAGCCTCCTCTCCTATTATTCTAAACAATGTGGGACTAAAGCCCATTAACTAATAACTCTAATATAACACTTAACATTTACCAACCCCCCCCCCCCCCCTTCTTTCTCCCCAAACACCCCCCAACACCCCTCTTCACACAAACTATTTTATATTGGCAAGTTGATACCATAAACTCTGTTTTTTCACTTACAACACGATGAACTATCGCTCTTTCACACTAACAAAAACCATAAAAGACCATAATACTCGTAATAGTATTCCTAAAAAAATTAATTAGTCATTTCAAATTTTAACTAGAAAACCTATAAGCTAAAACTAATTTTTGAGGGAAGATAACCCAAACACTAAAAAATCAAAAGAAAAAAAAAGAGAAAAAAATACTTCATCAAGAAAGACCTCATCAAGAACAAAACAAAAACACAACAAATTAAAAGATCATTCGCTCACCATTGCCCACATGCCCCCTCGTCATCCCCACTCCTACCAACTGCATCCCATGGCAAGGAATGGCAGGAGCAGCAGACTAGAGTGCAGAAGCAGCATATGTGTATCGAGGAGGGAGATAGGCAGTACGCAACGGGGGAGGGCAACGGGGGGGGGGGTGCGGGAAGGATTGGGTTTTCCCCCATCTAATTTTCTTATTTGAAATTTTATGAGTTGCAAAAATGTTCCAAATGGTTGTGTGGTATGCTAACTGCAGGAGGCAACTTGCAACAGCTTCAAAAGTTATGGTATCAACTTGGTAAAGAAAAAAAAAAATCAGTTTTCGCTATTGACTTGTCATGGGATGCAGTCTCTTGTCGTGCGATAGGGGTAGCTGAAGCACACTCCATAAAATCACTTGCAATTCCCAACTGGTCTTTCCCCGATCAAGTGGACAGAGACGAAACCTCCATGATCAATAATCACTTGCACTTCTTGCTAACCAAAGATCTGTTTGCAACAATGTTGTGTTCCTAGAAAGGATAGAAATATCTGTATTGGAATATGTTTTGGAACCTTCCTATTGTGTATCGGTATTGGCAGTTTTGGATCAAAGTGTCAAGTTTTTTTGTTTCGGAATGCAAAAAATATCAAAATTTATTTTAAAAATCTCGAAAAATATTTGATACATTCAGACACACTTTAATATATTTTATGTTGTTTCTCAATAGTTTAAATAGAATAATATTTTACTTGCAATAGATATTATTGTTTATTTACTTGTTTTTAGAGTTTAGACATAGTAAACCAATAATAAATAATTTAGAATTGAATAGTACTAATATGGATGAATGTCGTGAATTTATAGATATATATATATATATATATATATATATATATATATATATATATATATAACTTCCACAAAAGGATTTATCCACAAGGAATCTTGTCGACATTTTGTCGATGTTCAGCACAACTTAGGGTGGGTTCTTTATTTTCACTTACTGAATTTTACTTATTCTGTGTGGAACATCACTTATAAGTGAATTTGGTCCTAATAAGTTCATTCGTTTTTCGCACTTATAAGTGATTTTTACTTATAAGTGGCTCCAAATTCATATGTGAATGCTTTTTACTTATTGAATTGCTTAAATACTTATTGCATCCGAGTCTACTATGTCCCTGTACAAACTTAAAAACTGCTTCACTTGTCCAAATTCTAATAGAAACTGGTTTTCCAATATATAACCTAATTACCCATTTATCTTCCCTTTCACTTCCTAAGGACCAAGAATTCCCTCTTTTCCGTCCAAAACAATTCCAAAATTCATCCCCAAAACAATCTCGTTTTTCAGTATCTATCACGACTTCATGGGAACATCTCCTAGCTCCAACGTCCGAATCACTTCTAGTTTTTTTTTTTGTTCGGATCGTCTCGAGGTAACATTTATGAATCTATAATTTAATTAGCAAAAGTCGAGCTCATTAATTATGTAGATCAATTTTAGTATCAGGTATCGAATCACGGACACATCTCAACAAGGTTGTGAAAAGCGCTAGGCGCTAGTCGGACGGACACCTTCCGCCTAGCGCCTAGCCCACCTGGGCGGCCACCTAGATCTAGGCGGTTCAAAAAAATAAAAATAAAATCCAAAAAAATCTACTAAAAATTGAAAAAAAAAACAACCCCAAAACATGCATAGTCGGAGGTCATGGGGACTAGGTGGACACCTAAGCGGACATCGGGCAGGCACCCAGCACCTAGCGCCTAGACGGCCGCCTTTTAGAACAGAGCATCTCAATGATTTGGAGATTCCAGAAGATCCAGAACTTCGAATCACGATCTGGTTAGTTTTTCGGAAAGTTGACACAAAAACATATAACATACTAAAGTTTGAGAATTTTTGGAATGTCATCTATTATCTTTGTTTTATATGAGAGGCATAATGGTAAAACAGTATATATAAGTGCCAAAAAAAGAACAACTAAATTACTTATAAGTGGAAAAAAATCACTTACAAGTGAAAATAATAATAATAGGTTTTTATAAGGGGTGTTATTGAACACACCCCTGTTTTCATTCTGTTTACATTCTGTTTACTCCCTCTTATCTTTAGGAGCTTTGATCAGCTTTATATTTTTTTTTCTAAAAATTAATCTATAAGTGTACTCCCACAACTGATTTTTTTTATAGATAATAATGCTTTCTAATTTAATCACTTTAAAATATAAAGCTGATAGTCCATTATTAAAAAGAATCCAATCAATTTACACCTACATAAAGCTGATAGACATGTTTTCAAATACTTTAAAGGCGAAGTTGATAAACATGCTGATAGACATGTTTTAAAATATTTTAAATGTAAAGTTGATAAACATATTGATAGACATATTTTAAAATATTTTACATGTAAAGTTGATAAACATGTCCACATTTTAAACATATTTATGTAAATAGACGATTATGTAAAGATGATATACATGTTTACTGTAATCAATTTACTTTTACATAAAGATGTTTAAAATTAACCCTACAAAGTTTTACACAAAGACCTTTAGATACATTTAAAAATATATATAATTAGGTTACTTCTACATAAATATAAACATATCTATCTAATCGATTTTTTTTTTCTTTTTCGAGAACAAGGTAATTATTTATAGTTTTTCTTTCTTCAACAAATATTTTTTTTCCTAAACCTTCTCTTCATCAGTTTTTTTTTTTAATTGAAATTTTCAATAAAAAGCAACATGTCGAAATATTCTACTAGGGTAGAAACGAGGATAATTTCGGAGAAGATGACCAATGGTTGTACGAAGCTTTGGAAGTTGAAAATATAGATTTGTACAACAAACAAATTTATACGGACTGTAAATATTTTTAGGGATTATAGAATATAGAGGGTAAAAAACTTAATAAAGTAAACCAAAGATAAACAACGAAAACATGGGCGCATTTAAACACCCTTTATAAGTGCACTTATAAGTGAAATGGAGTGAGTGACACTTAGAGGGCGTTTGGTATGCGGTGTTTTTTTTTTATTTCCGGAAAAATTTAAGATGGAAATCTATTACCACGTTTGTTTGGCTTATAAAAAATTTATTCCCAGGAATTATAAATATCCGGGTAAATAGTTTACCCACAAAACATAAAAATTCTCTCCCTTGAGAATAGGTGGGTATTTTTTTTTGCCCGGTCAAAAAAATTGTCTAAATTTTTTTCTTCTTTTTTGATCAATTTTGATTAGTTTTGAACATTTTTTCTTTTTTTGTCGTTTTTATCGCTTTTTTGTCGTTTTTACCAATTTTTTGTCGTTTTAAGCAATTTTTTTCGTTTTTTACCCATTTTTTGTCTTTTTTGTCACTTTTTGATTATTTTTTGTCGTTTTTACCCATTTTGTCCTTTTTGTCGCTTTTTTGTCATTTTTTGTCTTTTTAAGCGATTTTTTTGTCGTTTTTGTAGCTTTATTTTTGTTTTTACCGATTTTTAGTCGTTTTTATCGTTTTATGGTCATTTTTACTGATTTTGTCATTTTTTGTCATTTTTTTCATTTTTTTTTTGCTTTTACCCATTTTTTTGTCATTTTTTGTCATTTTAGCTAATAAAATTCGGTGGAGCATATCAAATTTTTCATACGAACAAATTAGTTTTTTTTTGCAGATTTGATAAGTCAAAAAATAAAATAAATATAAACTGAAGAAAAAAAAGAACTCTCATCCCCTGGCTATCAGAATTGGACTAATTCTACGAACCAGGAGATCGATCTTATTTTTATTCTGTTTACTCCCTTCTTATCTTTAGGAGTTTTGATCAGCTTTACAATTTTTTTTAACAATTAATCTATAAGTTTACCTAGACCTGTCAATGGTAGACCAAAAATCTGCATTCGAACCGATAATATCAAAAATTTCGGATATGGTTGTTGGTGCTTTCTTTACATGGAGAGAGTTTGATCTCAACATGCCTTGTAAAAGTTTAGTCCCACATCGGAAATGCACCATGAGTTATCTCAACATATATACTTGATTGTGTTGTTGAAAGATGCACATGTGGTGGTGACCCTAAGGAGGAAAGCATGTGGGTAATTTTACTAGGAGGTAAGAATAAGGCTCCAAGGATTAAGCATTAATGCTTTTGTCATTCTCTTGGATTAATTTCGTTTGGAGCTAAGCCCCAAAGGGGATTAGCGAATCGGACTCATGGGCTCATGAGGCGTAATGTGGCATTTTGTTGGCGCACTTTACACTTAGCACGGCTAGGGTTTCCACCCTCTCTCTATATATACTCTCTTCTGGCCTCCTTTGTGAGGTACTACGAATTCTATAAGTCAGAAAAGAGAGAGAGAGAGAGAGCGAGAGAGAGAGAGCTGCTGCCGCTATTGCAAGTCCATCCGAGGAGTCAGAACAGAGGTGACTTCGAGCATTCCACAAGTTCTTCAACTTGTTGGTTCCTGGAAGCAATTCGTGTGGGGCAAATCTTGCTTTGAGCAACGGTGTTTTGACACCCCATCAACTTTTCTTCATCTCATCTTTCTCTAGATTATTGTAACTTGTTCTGTCCCAATTGCAACACATTTACAAGGAAGAACGAGAGATCTTCTCTCCTCTATTTTTTCCTTCATATTGTAATCTGGCTATTTGGCTTTTTATATCATCGTAGATCTTGAGTTTGATCACTGCAAAGTTTTTGTGTGACTCTCAGATCTCGATTGCATCTATTTTTCCATCTTTCATCAAGCCCCGGGAATAACAATCTCAAAGCAAGATCCTTGTAGATGGAAAACATTAATGCTTCGCTCATCCAATCGGACTACTACAAGTTGGAAAAGTTCGATGGAGAGCATTATCAAGTTTGGAAGAGGAAGGTTTATCTAACTCTTCAACTCAAAGACGTTGATCATGTACTGTTGGAGGAAGAACCTTCTGTTCCAGACACTGGATCTACTGCCGCAATCAATACGGCTACCAAACTCCAGGCCAAATGGAGAAGGGAAAATAGCATCTGCAGGCTTCTCATCCTGAATGCTATGGAGGATTCCCTGGCAGAATCCTACTCGAAGAAGGAATTTGCTAGAGACATATGGGGTCTGTGGAAAAACTATATGAAGAAAACAGGAACAGGAGCAAGATGTTTGTGGTTGAAAAATATCACAAATTTCTCTTTGAGGACGAGAAGTCCATGTTGCCATATGTGAAGAAATTTCTGAAGCTGCGTCAGAAACTGGAAGACGAAGAGATGCCCCTTCCCGATAAGTTTGTCGTTGGAGGGATCGTCTCAAAACTTCCTGCTGGATGGAGTACCTTCTATGCAAGGATGCTCATAAAGAAGCTAGACATTAGCTTGGGAGATCTACTTCAAGAGATCCATGTTGAGGACGAGATGCGTTCCCAACAGAAGATGGATACTCTGTCCAAACAGTTGGCTAAGGCCAATCTAGTGCAGACAAGAGATCCCAAGGGGAAGCAGGCGGCTTCTCATCACAAGAAGAAGGACTTCACTAATCTAAAAGTGAAGGGTCCTTCATTCAAGCAACAGAAGTCCAAGTCCTACGTGACTTGTTTCAATTGTGGTAAGAAAGGCCACTACAAAAGTGAATGCAGATCCAAGCCTAAACAATCAGAGAAAGGTGAGCCTAGTAAGGTTTCATTGGTTTTTAACATTGTTGCTATGATCGCACAGGTGCCACGACCCGCACCCTAGAGTAAGGGCACGAGAAGTGGGTACGTCCAGCCTACGCCGCAGTGTCGACGGTAGAACGCTGTCCTAGGTCAATCATCTAATAATATAAAGGTACCTGTACAGTATATACACTCCGAATGGAGGTGACATAGCAGAATACAGTCTTAATCACATCTAAAGTTAGAATATAGAACAATGGAGAAGATAGAGAAATCCTCAACTAAGATACAGCAGAATAAAATAACATAAGTTAACAACTACCAGTCTCAATATCCTCAAATATACAACTCTAAAAATAAGGACAACAACTAAACATGAAAAGAAGAACAGTCTAAGCTATCTACACTATGCAAGGTATCGTCCTCAGCATCTGCCTGAACCTCCAAGGGGTCCAGGTCGCAAGTGTCATCTAGGCAAGCTCCAAGTAAGGGGTGCAGGGTTCCTCCTCATCCTCTGTAAAAATTTTAACAGGTCCAGTCAGGATGGAAGCGAGCACAGTACATCTCATGCAGTTCATATCATGGCAGGAAATATAAAGCAAGCAATAGAGTAAGATACATGAATCGCTGTAAGAAGATGTACATGAAAACATGAGAGATATTTGCTAACTGAAAATATATATATGATAAGTAAGAACTGTAAGTGACTAGTGATTTATAGTACGAGATGGCATATAATTGGCTGAGGTTGAACATGATGTACATGAAAAGTAACAGAGTGGACATGGTGGGTAAATCACATGACCATTTATACTCACCTCTACCCACAATCAATACACAAGGATCCAGTCAAGTTACGTTACGGACATGATGTTTTGGTTACACACAAAAACACATGAGGAAACATGAACGTACATGAGAGCACATGAAAGTACATGAACGTACATGAAAGAACATGAGAGAACATGAGTGTACATGAATAACGCAAGAGTAAGGAATACATGATGTACATGAAACACACGACATAAAGTATCAGATGCGCCCGCTAAGGTGATAACATCCGATGAAAAGATCCATATAGTACCAATCCGTGATGATAACGTGACAGCATCAAGTAAAGTAATCTAGAGCAAGAATATAAGTCGTGACAAGTATGAAACGATCAGAGAATGTACTCGCCTGTATCCTGAGTATCTGGAGAATATCTACTGTCCGAGGAGTGGTGTCTGTCTCCTATAGAACAGTACAAGTCACAACAAGTCCAAAATGGTAATATGAAGTTCTACTATGCATTCTACATGATTCTAGGTCAATCTAGACCCAAGTCAACTTTTGGTCAACTCTGGTCAACTAGACTAGTCAAACTAGGTCAACTAGGTCAAGCCTAAGCCAAACAAGTTTCACTAAGCCTAACCAGCCTATTCTAGCAAGCACACACCATTTCTAGACTATACAAGTCTAACTAGACACTCACTAGGCATACTGACACACCCATAGGCTAAGAGCCCTAGGCTATAGGCTATATCATGCCTAAGCCAAACCACAAACACATATACACATAAATATATATATATATCTAATATATTGTAGTACACTCATTAACATATAGGCTACCTATATGTACATCCCACATATATATGTATCACTATTCACATACATGTATATATATATATATATATATATATATATATATATATATATATATATATATATATATATATATATATATATACATGTATGTGAATAGTGATACATATATATATGTGTATATTTTATATATATATATATATAAATAAAATATATATAAATTATATATATATATATATATATATATATATATATATATATATATATATATATATATATATATATATATACATACACATAAGAATATGTATATCACATATAGCTATAGGCTCACATACACATAAAGAAATATATATTATATATACATAGAGATAGATAGAGGCATATGTGATAGTGTACCTGTGAGCATGTGTGTGTGTGTGTGTGAGAGTGTCAAGAGGGTGTGAACTAATAAAACTTGTGTGTGTATGTGGGCTAAAAATATGTGTGTGTACTCAGGCAATGTGTGTGTCTTAGTGTTCATGTGTGTGTGTGTGTTATACAGGATGTATAAGTGTAACACCCACTTTTCTAAAATAAGGATAATTTTAAACTTTTGTAAAAGTTTATTATTTAATAATAGGATTTATGATTTATGGGATTTTTAAAATTAATTTAATACTATTTAAAATTGGTGAATTATAATTTTGATGTGTTAGCTAGTGAACCCTAGAACTGTTGAGCCTAGAGACTAACCATGACCATGGGGACCTAACCATGTGATTAGAATGACTATTTATAACTTTTTAGGCTAAAGGTATTTTGGTCATTTTGTGACTTTTGAATTATTTAGAATTTTGATTAATTGGTGAATTTTAGATTATTTTAATAATATTTAAATTGATGTATTATGATTTTGGTCATTTTTTATATTTTAATATTTTGGGAAAATTTTATATTTTTAATATTGTTTTTATTAGATTTGTTTAGTCGGATTTGAGTTTCGTCTCGTTCCGACTTGTATTATGATCCGGGTAGCTTAAACTCTAGATGGGACCCAATATTAAGTTAAGGATGGTCCACAAAACCCAACATTTAAGTTAGTTAGTTAGACTAATTTTTATAATGTTAGAATGGTTAAGTTAGAGACTCAAAACTAGATCCTTTTGACCCCAAACTTGAACCTAGTCTAGACTTAACCATATGAGACTAGAGAGGGGCAATTAGGACATTTTTCATTAGCCCTAAAAGACTCTTTATGGCAGCCACCTTTAGGGGAGAATGATTCATTTCATTCATTACAATCTTGCCTCTTTATTTTCCTTTTGTTCTTTTCTAATTTTAGAGAGCATTCCCTTTGATTTGATCTTCAAATCAAATCATTCCTTCACCAAATCTTCTCTCAATCATTCCCATTCTCCAGGGGAAGGGTGCTACCAAGGATTGGAAGAGAAGTGCAAGGAGGAGTGTCCACTTTGAGGGATCTTCGTATCGGAGCCGTGTCCTAAAGGATTTCACTGGGATTACACTCCCAATAGGTAAAATCCATCATCCAAATCGATTTTTTTTGCATATAAATTAGTTTTGAATCCGTAGGATCCATCCTCATGCATGTGTCCCCTTTAGATTCAAATTTGAGGCCATTTGAAGCTCTCTTAAGGATTTTAGATATGTGTCTTGTGTCCTACTTGATAGATCCCAAATTAGGACATCCCATGTGTATGTATGAATGATAATAGTTTATATAGATATTTAAATTCAGTTTTAGAATGGTTAGAGAGTGGATTGACCTTAGTTAGGATGGTTAGAATGAGTTTCATTTGGATACCTATGTTGGTATCCAAGTATCTTGGCCTACATGTGTTTCTTTTGTCCAAAACAACTCAAATTCGTCATAATATTCATCCACGTTTTTATTAACCAAAGCAACTTAGAAATGTCATAACTTTTAGCTAAAACTCTGATTTATCTTCCATTTTTTTAAAACCGTACCAAAGTTAGCTTTCCAAATATATATTTTAATAAGCCAAATTCTTTCTGGAACGTTCTGTAGAATTATTTGAGTGTCAGCTGTACGAAAGACGAACGCGTTTCGGTGTTTTTGCGATTCCGGGGGCTTCCAGACACGAAAATGCGATCCGTTTGAAGTTTCGGAAAGCTAACACGAAGGGCTACGACATAATTTAATCCTAAAATTTAGTAAAGGCCCAATTGGTACAGTATTGGTTTTAAGTAAAAGAGTGACTATACGACATAGGTATTTTGTGTAACCTATGAGCCTATGTAGTATGTATATTAAATGAATATAGAGTATGTAATGCATGATATGTTAGATGAATGAAATAATATATATGATATATATCCTCTTTACAAATATGTATATATATGGTTGAATACAAGCATGTAGGAATGCAATCAAATAAGCAATGCATAAATGCATGAATGAAAGAATGATATACAATGTATGCATGAAAGTATATAATGAATGCTAGATATGAATGCAAGATATACATGTAATGATAGATATGAATGCATAATGTATACATAATGTAATGTAATATATAATGATAGCATGTATGGTAATGTAGAATATATGATGCAAGCATGTATATGTCCACTGTTTTTTTTTCCTTACATTTTCCCTTTCCTTTCCTTTCCATTTCAGCTTTTTCCCTTTTTTTTTCCCTCTTCTATTTTTACATGTTATATACAATGTATATAATGTATAGATGCATGTAAGTATGTAATATGCATGAATGACATGTATGTAATAAAAATAAGTATATGTATGCAACTTAATGATATGTGAATGGATATAATGCCTAAACTGAAGTATGTATGCATATGGGATATGAATGAATGATATATGTAGGTGTTAAGGTAATGTAATGTATGTATTCACATATATTTTGAGTTAAATATATGAGTTTGTATGCATATATTATATGTATGCATGTATGCAGGAATGAATGTAATATAATGTAGAGTATGCATATATGAATATAATGTATGCAAGTATATAATATATTCAAATATGTATGTATGCATCTAAGTATGTACATAGTGATAACATGAATGAATGAATGTATAAATGCATGAATGAATGTCATATATGAATGAATGAATCAATCAAAGGTATAAGTAAAATATAATGCATTGTAATGAATGTTAACATATATAATGTATAAAAGTATATATGTAAATGTGCATGAATGTATATATCTATGAACTATGTAAATATGCATGATGTAACATATGCCTATATATATAAATATGTATGTAATATGGATATGCATGTATGTATGAAGGTATGTATTTATATATAGTATCTATTTTATATTATGCATTGTTGTGGTTCATATTGCCTTGTGATTGTGTGAGTGCTAGCCTAGGCTTGGTTAGGCCTAGTGAGACTTATTAGGCTTGTTTGGACTAGGACTTGACCTAGTTGACCTAGTTTGACTAGTGTGGTTGACAAGAGTTGACCAAGTGTTGACTTTAGTCTAGTTTGACCTAGACAGCATGTAGATGCATGGTAGCAGTCTATTTAACTATTTTGGACTTGTAGTGACTTGTACTGTTCTATAGGAGACAGACACCACTCCTCGGACAATAGATACTCTTCAGATATTCAGGATACCAGGCGAGTACATTATCTGATCATTTCATATCCTGTTTAGGAGTATATTTTCTGCTATAGATTACTTTACTTGATGCTGACACGTTGGTAACACGGATTAGTACTATATGGATCTTGTCGTGCGATGTTATTCCCTTAGCGGATACATCGGATATTTCGTGTTCGTGTACTTTATCATGAGCATCGTGTACTCCTTGTGTTCGTGCTTTTCGTGTACAAATTGTGTGAAATCGTGTATACTCATGTGCTCACATGATCTTTGTGTACGACTATACTTCGTGTACAATAACATAACTTGGCTAGATCCTTGTGTATTGATTGGGGCGGGAGAGTAGAAGTGGTTATGTAATCAATTCAGTAGATTACTCGTGCACAACCTCTGTAGATTACTCGTGTACAACATCGTGCCGTTTACATAACCATCTTGTGCTCTGAATCACTAGTCACTGTTAGTTCTCTATATACTGTAGCTATTTACTTATAGTCTCTCTCTTTTTACATCATGTTGTTCTTCAGTTCATGTATCTTACTCTCTAGCATGATTATATTTCCTAGCCTGTTATGATTTGTTGAGATGTACTGTACTCGCTCATGTCCTGACTAGACCCGTTGATAAATTTTATAGATAGCTTGGAGGCTGCCTGCTAGCCTAGAGGAGACACAGTAGAGGTTGTATAGATAGCTAGGGTTTTTCTTATAGCTTATTTTCAGTTGTCTTGAGCTGTATTTACTCTATGGATTACTGTATTTGATATTTTAGATATTTTCTGGGTTTGTGTATCTTAGACACTTAGACTTCTATCTGCTGTACCTCTTTGTGGATTTCATATTTTATCTATCTTTTATCATGCTCTACCTTAGATGTGATTGAGACTGTATTTGCTATGTCACCTCAATTCAGAGTATATATACTGTACAGGTACCTTTATATTGTTAGATGTTTGACCTAGGACAGCATTCTACCGCCGACACTGCGGCGTAGGCTGGACGTACCCACGTCTCGTGCCCTTACTCTAGGGTGCGGGTCGTGACAATAAGTGTTGACAGGGAGGTGGGGGTTAGCAAAGTGTAACAGGTAATGAGGAACCTGTGTGACTGGTTCCAGTGTGTGTGTTTTCTTGGAATCCCAAAGACAGGAACAATGTGAACCCTGTGTGTGTGCATTAGAGTGTGAGTGATAAATTGGGTAGCTAACAGTGTAGGAAATCCATTCATTCACAGGAATTTATCAACCTAACAGTTTAACAATGTTACCAAGCAGTTGACAGTTCTCTACAAGTCTTGACAGTCCAAAACAAATGTAAAATCCAAACATTTCGACAGTTGCCATACCAAATTGGCTTAGCAGTTTATGAGAAAGAAATCAGTAGCAGTCCAATCTTAATTCAATAAAGTCATAACCTTGTAAACATTTGATTTAGTTAAGGAAATGAAACCAATTAACAGTGATACATGGTGTCTGTGTACAGGGAAAATATATAGGACAGTGTCAAACAGTGTCTTAGACATTTGCCAGGGTATACAAATAATTCCAGGTTCAGGGTTGGAAGAACAGGAAAGTAAAACAGTGTTTAAGTATCTCATTGCTCAGTGTAATGCGTGTACCTGAATTAGGAGAACAGGGAACAGATAACAGTCCCAGGTTTACAAAGTGACAGTGTTAGTCTATCAAATCTGTGTGCAGGTGTACATGATATTGATAGGTGTGTGAGTGTTTAGCAGCTGGAATAATTCCCAGGAATTAGAAATTCAATGAATGGCAAATGGTTCTCAGTTTTTAGGATCCTAATTCAGTGTATCAGTTATTCACATCAGCTATGATAACAATTTCATGTGACAGTTCATTCCCAGAATTAAAATATAGTGGTTCCAAATGTCAGTCCAAATCGAATGTGCCACTAGCTCCCCCAAGCCAAACTCAATATGAATTCGAAATACCCACAACCCAACATGTTATTTAATGATCAGAAATTTAAGCCATAACAAATTCATATGATATCCAGCATTTAGAAGTAGATGGAAATGAAAACAGTGAAATAGTTCACTGATATGCTACAGTGTCAGGAATACCCATTCCCTTCGAAATCGAATCCTCCTTCAACAAACTTAACACAAAAGAAACCTAACATGATATCAAATGTTCAGACAATTTAACCATAGATAATTTACAGGATACTAACATTTAATGCAATTCGAAATAAAGAATAACCCATAACTCACTGATACATCCATGTATCAGTCGAATGGGATATTCCCTATCCCATCATTAAAATAACAATTAACCAATAGAAATTAGGTTGGTAATTAATAATTGTTGTGTGTTAGTGTCATACATGTACTGTGGTGTCCAAAATCAGGACACAGACGTGTCCAAGCATTACACGAACATAAGACACCAAACCACACACTAGGCTATGTGAACCCGTGTCCAGTGTGGATCGAATATCTCACCCGACACAAAATATTAGGACACGAGGCCTTGGGGATGTCATGACAGACGTTGCCCTATCCTACGTGTCCAAGCACACGCGACCAAGTATCCTGTGCACTGAGCACGAACACACTGGTAGCAGGGGAACACTGCACGCTGCGCGCGCGCGTGTGCACGAGCGCGACACGACACTAAACCGACACGAGACACGCTCAGTCGAGCAAAAACACATAAGCCACATCAAAACACAGCTTCCTATTCAAAAACATTTCGAAAACAGCAAACTTCAACCCATTGAGACATTAGGTCGAACACCTAATTAGCCTACTGATATGTGTCCGATACAGACACGTATCCGACACAGGTTGGGTTCAGATCCTATCCGAAGCTAGAGGGAACCTAGGTCTATGCATCTATGATGATAAATCACTAGTTTAGATAGGGTTTGAGAGATTACCAATGGGTTCTCTCCAAGCTCAAAAAACTCAATAAGCAGCCCACTGCTACAGTAGCCCGAGAACTGTGGACACCCAATCAGTATTCTACCTCCATGGACTGTAACGCCCCAGAACCAGAATACTGGAGAGCGGGGGCGTACATAGCCAGCTACGTATATTGAAGTACAACCCACCTCGCTATACGGTCACGGCTGTCTAGATACATGAGGGTTTAACTACAAGCCAACAGTCTCCTATGGTCATGAACAAGCCTATTGTCTCAATGACAAGCAAGTAGTAACAGTTACAAGATGTCAGAGCACCAAATATACAATGGTAAGGCGTCCCATACATTACATATTCGGATGATCATGAAACTAGTCGTACAGAATGTCAAGACTAGCAAGAGTTTTAGTCAATACATGATCAACCCTAGGATTTGTCAATCATGTTACAGCCCGTAGGCAGACAGTAAATAAAGGTACAACCGAGCTAACAAGTGCTCGTCGGCTAAACGCCTCAAAAGAATAATTTTTTACAATAATGTGGGAGAACAAAAAAAAACCCACTCGTTGCCAGGGTTACACCTTGTGGTCACTATCTGGCTGGAAGGTAGGTAGATCCTCTGGAGCTGCTCCGATATCTGGCCATACAAAACCAGCTGGGTCAGACCCAGAAAGAGCAAGTGCCATAAATGAGGCTTCACTTAGGAACTAAAACCAGCATATCACAATAGAATATTAAAGATAATAAATAAATAAAAAACAGATAATAATAGAGATAACAACAGTAAACTGAGTACGAAGAAACCATTCAAGTAGCCAGGTCACAACCCTTAAACCAAACAAGGACCGGGGTTGCAGCCCTTCACCTGAATAGAAACCCATCTCAAATACTATTGGTACAGTGAAGAAAATAAACGAAGAGAGGACACAGAACTGCTCCGGGAGCCAGGTTACAACCTTTAAACCAAACAAGGATCGGAGTTGTAACCCTTCGCCTGAACAGAACTGGACCCCTGATCTTTATTGCTAAGGCCAGTATAAATAATCATTGTATTAAGGTAAGGTAAAACATGACGAACATGGCATGGGGTTGAAATAAGACAATAAACGAAGAGAGGACACAGAACTGCTCCGGGAGCCAGGTTACAACCCTTAAACCAAACAAGGACCGGGGTTGTAACCCTTCGCCTGAACAGAACTGGACCCCCGATCGTTATTGTTAAGGCAAGCATCAACAATCATGTCATGTCACAATCTTGCACAAAATCAGGTTAAGACTAAGCTGGAATAAACTCCATCCAATCAATCGCGGCCAATCAAGAGTACGGCTTGATACTTTTAACTAACTAGGGTTATTACAGGCCTAGTTACTAGCAAGATGCAATGAGATTATCCCAACAGCCACAAGCCCTGCAGACCATCCGGTTATCCAGGTCGAATGTCCGTTTATGAAGAATGCAACACGCGACTGTGTGCTGGAAATGTGCCCTACTCGTCGGTAGGCTACAAGTCCACTTAATGCGCCTAGATAACGGGATTGCCTGTAGCTGAAAATCTCTTCATGTCTACTGAATTATTCTAGTTTATTAGCCTTAGTCAATTGCAGTAGGTATCCCTGACCGTGGTACTCAGGAATCCCTATCCTAGACATGATGCAAGACAGTATTGGTTTATTTGTACAAACGCATTCGTCCACGGTGTCCAGGTCATTCATACTTGTCATGTCAGGCTAACTGTCGTAACAGCATGTCATGATATATCATGTCAGTTTACTTGACAAGAGTACGCCACGGCGGACCACTATCGTATCCATGGAACATGTTAGAGCTTACATAACATAAGCATGAATGTGACATTTCAATTAATAATAATAATAATAATAATAATAATAATAATAAAAGACCAGAGCTATAAAAGGCCATGCAACTAGGAAGAACTAGGCATATGCGGCTGGGGGTGAAGGATCTCATGCAGCTGGAGATGAAAGATCTTATGCGGCTCGCGGGAAGCAGGGCGTTATGCGGCTGGAGATGAAAGGCCCCATGCGGCTCAGGGGAGATGAGTATATGCGGCCCTGGGTGACTGGGCATATGCGGTTAGAAAAGGAGCAGTGTCATGCGGCTAGGAGGTATTATGGGCCTATGCGGCTCAAAGCGCCGAGCACATGCGGCTGAATCAATAAGTATATGCGGCTGGGGTAGCCTTGGTCTTATGCGGCTGAGAAGAGTCGGGGCTTATGCGGTCAACGGAAGAAATATCTCATGCGGCTGGGAATTGTCAAAGCCTTATGCGGCTAAAAGTGACCAGTCCATATGCGGCTAGATTCAAAGGGAGTCATATGCGGCTAGGTACACTTCATGCGTATGCGACTGCTGAAGAATCGACTTCATGCGGCTGGGGAAGACAGAAGTTCATGCGGCTCGTATTATGCCGAGGCCTATACGGCTAAAAATGCCATACGACTGGAAGACTTGCCGCATGAAGGTACATGCGGTCAAGTGCTGCCATGCGGCTCAAGACTGTTCGTCTTCTCCACTAGTCCGAAAAGAAGAGCCATGTAGTTCATGGCTCCCAAGCTCCATAATTCCTTCATTCTAAGCCCAAATCTGGACTTCCATAGGTCAAAATGGGGCGGAATGAAATTCTCTTCAACATGGAACTAACAAAACTTGGAAATAATAATGTTAAGTAGATCAAAACCCAAAAAATCTAAAAATAATATAAACTTAGATCTATAAGAAAATATCCATCAAAATAGAAAAATGCCATGTTCTAAAGTATCTTAGAATCTCGCGAGGAAGACAATAGAACAACAAAAATGGAGTTTCTCCATGAAGCAAGTTGCACTTGTCTAAGCTTCTCTTGGTAGGTGGAGAAGTTAAGAGGAAGAAGATGAAGAAATAAATAAAAGTAAAGATGAGAGAGAAAGGGGATTGGGTTTTAAATAATGATGGTGGTGGTAGGTAGGGGTTTTCTTTTGGTTCATGATGAACCCAAAAGCAAACCAAACCAAGCTAAACCGAACCAAGCTAAGCCATAACCAATGAAATGCCAAAATAACCATGCCAATGTAACATGCTAAAAATAAAATCATGACTAGCTAACCATGACTAATAAAATACGGACCCAAAATACGTACACGTATACGAAAATACGTAACACAGATTTCGAGGGTGACAACTCGACCCACCTTAACAGAATTTCGTCCTCGAAATTTAATTAAAGAGGCTAGAGGTGTCGGGACAAGTTACACTATCAGATGCAATCTACAGCTAAGCAATCAATCAAGCAATCAAATATGCAAGCAAGGATTCGAAGTGTAAGGCATAAGAAAGATATTATACCTCACGAGTCAAACAGGTCGGGATATCGCGATCGGATATCATCCTCACGCTCCCACGTTGACTCACCCAAAGAGTGATGACCCCAAGCAACTCGGACTAACTTGATAGTCTTGTTCTTGAGTGTCTTCTCTCTTCGGTCCAATATAGACACGGGCCTCTCCTCATACGCAAGGTTGGTACCAACAACCAATTTCGAATGATCCAGGATGTGGCTCGGGTTCGGGATATACCGTCGCAGTTGGGATACATAGAATACGTCATGCACCTCACGTAACGATGGTGGAAGGGTGAGACGATAGGATACATCTCCTACTCTCTCCAGAATGTCAAATGGCCCTATATACCTAGGACCAAGCTTTCCCCGTACGCCAAAACGAATGACGCCACGATTAGATAAAATCCTCAGGAATACATGGTCGCCGACAGAAAACTCAAGAGGGCGTCGATGAGAATCGGCCTAATGATGCTGGCGATCTTGGGCAACTCGAAGATGATCTCTGATTCTCCTGACCACCTCAACGGTCAGAGCAATCATTTATGGACCGAACATCTGCCTCTCTCCGACATCGTCCCATGCTAGCGGGGAGCGGCACTTCCTACCATACAGCGCCTCGAACGGTGCCATCTGGATACTAGCCTGGAAACTGTTATTGTATGAGAACTCCACCAGGTGCAGGTGATCTTCCTACGAACCACCAAAGTCGAGTGTACAAGATCTCAACATATCTTTGAGAGTCTGGATCGTACGTTCTGACTGGCCATCCGTCTGTGGGTGATATGCTGAGCTAAATTGGAGACGAGTCCCCAAACTCTCTTATAGGCTACGCCAAAAGTGCGACATAAATCTGGAATCTCTGTCCGAGGTGATACTGACTGGTACACCGTGCAATCGAACAATCTGCCGAAGATACATCTCCGCTAGCTGTGCCGTCGACTGACCAACTCCGAACGGGATAAAGTGAGCCACCTTCGTGAGCCTGTCTATGACAACCCAAATTGCGTCTCTGCCAGCCGGGGATCTAGGCAATCCAGTCACAAAATCCATGGTTATATGCTCCCATTTCTATTCTGGAATTGGCAATGGTTGAAGTAGTCCAGCTGGTCTCTGATGTTCAGCCTTAATTTGTTGACAGACTAAACAACGAGAGACAAATCGGGCTATCTCCCTCTTTATGCCATTCTACCAAAAGTGCTGACGAATATCACGGTACATCTTTGTACCACCGGGATGAATGGAATACTGTGAACTGTGGGCCTCTGCCATGATATTCTGTATGATATCTCTACTGGGTACACAAAGACGCGTACCATGTTAAAGTGTACCGTCTTCATGGATATATAACTCTGGTCTTCGTCCTGCCTCATACTCTGCTCTGAGTCGCTGAAGCTTGGAATCTGTCGACTGCGCCATCCGGATCCTCTCGACTATGCTGGACTGACTATCAATGCCACATTGGTAGAAAGGACAACTTCTATTTCCATCTTCTGAAGATCGGCTAATAACTCCGGCTGCGCTGTGAGAAAATAAACTCCAGCTCTCCTGCTCAATGCATCTGCAATAACGTTGGCCTTCCCGGGATGATACTGTAAGTTGATGTCATAATCCACAAGCAGCTCTAGCCATCTCCTCTGACGCATGTTGAGATCCTTCTGGGTGAACACATACTTCAGACTCTTATGGTCGGTAAAAATCTTTACCCTATCTCCATACAAGTAGTGCCTCCAAAGCTTAAGTACAAACACTACTGCTACCAGCTCCAAGTCATGGGTTGGGTAATTCCTCTCATGATCACGAAGTTTTCATGACGTATAAGCTATTACCTTCCCATGCTGCATCAGAACACATCCTAATCCTCTGCCCGAAGCATCACAATACACCGAGAACCCTCTGGTTCCATCTGGAAGCGTGAGAATACGAGCCGTCATTAAGCCTCGCTTCAACCTCCCAAAAGAATCCTGGCACTCTGCTGTCCAAGCAAACTATATATTCTTGCGGGTCAACTGGGTCAATGGCGCTGAAATTTGAGCAAAGTCTGAAATGAATCGCCGATAGTAGCCGGCCAAGCCAAGAAAACTACGAACTTCGACAACTGTGCTGGGCACTGGCCACGACTCAATGGCCACGATCTTCTGGGGATCTACTTCAACTCCTCCTCGGGTGATGATATGACCTAAGTACGAAATGCGATCGAGCCAGAACTCATATTTACTGAACTTGGCATACAATTGGTGCTCACGAAGAATCTGGAGGACAATTCTGAGATGATGCTCATGCTTTGCCTCACTCTTACTGTAGACCAGGATGTCGTCTAGGAACAGAATCATGAACTGATCCAAATAAGGCATGAAGATACGATTCATGAGGTCCATGAATACGGCCGACGCATTGGTTGCTCCAAATGGCATCACAAGGAACTCCCAATGCCCATACCTCAATCTGAACGCTGTCTTCGGGATGTCCTGCTCTCTGACTCTGATCTGATGGTATTCTGACCGCAAGTCGATCTTCGAGAATACTACTGCCCCCTTGAGTTGATCAAACAAGTCATCTATCCTCGGGAGAGGGTATCTGTTCTTGATTGTCATCGAGTTCAAGGTACGATAATCTACACATAATCTGGACGTACCATCCTTTTTTTCACAAGAAGCATTGGGGCTCCCCAAGGCGATCCACTAGCACGAATGAATCCCTTGGTTCTGAGTTCTTCAATCATCTTGTACAATATCTCAAGCTCTGACGGCGCCATCCTGTAGACTCTCTCTGAAACTGGGGCAGTTCCGGGAATCAAGTCGATGGTCAACTCGATCTCTCACTCTGGCGGCATCCCTAGAAGCTCTTCTGGGAAAACATCTGGAAACTCTTAGACTATTCGAGGTAACTGCATTGTTGCTACTGCCATCCGCAACACTGGAGGAGAAGGTTCAACTTCGCCTCGGGAGAAGGAAAACTCCGGCTCGCCTGGAATGCTAAAAATAACCCTGCCAATGTGGCAGTCTATCCTAGCATACTGGTCCCTCAACCAATCCATCCCTAGGACCACATCATAATCGGCTATCGGAAACTCTATCAATCTAGCGGGGAATTCTCTACCGCTAACTACGATCCGACACGAAGAAAATACTCTATCTACTCCCACAAGTCTGTTACCAGTAAGTATATTAAGTCTTACTGATAATGACTCGGGCTCCAATCCTATCCGTGTCGCGAATCGTGCAGACATAAATGAATACGAGGCACCAGAATCAAATAATACTGAAGCTGGAAAGGTGTTGACGAGAATAGTACCTGCCACTACCTCTCCTGGTGCTAATCCTTCTTCTTCCATGGTCAAGGCCAGTACTTGACCATGTCCTCTGGGTGCGGGTCCCCTCTGCTAAAAATTCCTCTGTCTGTTCTGGATCAGGGCTTGGGCTTGGGCATACTGCTGCGGTCTCTGCTGCTGGAATGCCTGGACCTGCGTCGGCAATGGCCTCGGGAACGGGTACTGCAGCTGCTGCTGCTGTTGGACTGGTACTGGTCCTCTAACTGAAGGACTAGAGAAGGCCGATAAACTCCCCCTATTCGGGCAGTTTCCAACCCTGTGGTCCGGGGCACCACAAACTAAGCACAAACCCTGTGCTCTACGACACTCGGATACCACATGCCCTGGCTTCCCGCAGTGTGAACATCCCACTGTGGAAGACTGCTTCTGTTTCTGCTGCTGAGGGTGCGTCGGGGTAGAATGCTGAACCGACGTCACTGAGGCCGCCCGCCTCGGAGCTCCAATGGTCAAAGTCCTGGCTGCCGGGGCTGGTGCTGAAGACTGATTCATCTGGCCATGAGATCGCTTCCGACCTCCGGTCCTATCCACGATCCTCTGGGAGGTATACTCATGCCTCCGGGCTGCTCTCAATACTGTATCAAAAGTCTGATGCTCAAACTGCTCTACTGCCAACAGAATCTCTAGGTGGAGCCCCTGCTGGAACCGCTGGGCTCTATCGAACTCGGTCGCCACCAAGGTGGGAGCAAATCGACTAAGCCTGGAGAACTCGGCCGCATATCCATCGACCATCCTGTCCATCTGCTTCAGATTGGTGAACCTCGTCTGTAGGTCGAACCGAGCTACAGCATCAAAATACTTGGTCTGGAATCTCTTCCTGAATGCTGCCCATGAAATAGGGGCCACTAATCCAACGGCCTGCGTCGCCCACCAGCTGCGGGCAAGATCCAATAACTGCAGGCACACTACGGCCACCTTCTCGTTCTCTGGAGTCCTGGCTGCTTCTAGAATCACCTCTATGTCCTGAAGCCAAGCATCTGCAGCGATCGCATCTTCACTGCCGTCGAAGAAGAGAGGGTTCAAGCGCTTGAATCTGTTGGCCGTACTATTACCCTGCTGACCTCCTCTGGTCAAAGCATCTGCTACTGCCTGGTGCAAGGCATCTCCGCGATGATCCTGGAAAGCTAATAGGGACCTGATGAGACCTACCAAAGTGCCATCATCAGGCTCCACAGGCTGGACGGGCTGAACTGGTGGTTCCCCTTCGGTAGGCATGACTCTGGAGACTACTCCTGAATGTTGGGCTTGATCTCCAGGTTGCTGCTGGTCCACAGGAGGTGCTCCGCCTTGCTGATCGGTAGGTCCAGGAACAATGCCGCTGAAGAAGATGACATAGGAAACAATAAGGAAGGACCATGACAGATCAACGATACAAACATGTGATCAAGTCAAGATTCTCAGGGATTTGATAATATGAGCAGAGATTAAGGACGAGTACTGATTGAGACATATATTCGGTAAACCCTTACATATCTTGATTTACAAGACCTGCATGGGCCACCACTAAAACCATGTAACGCCCCAGAACCAGAATACTGGAGAGCGGGAGCGTACATAGCCAGCTACGTATATTGAAGTGCAACCCACCTCGCTATACGGTCACGGCTGTCTAGATACATGAGGGTTTAACTACAAGCCAACAGTCTCCTATGGTCATGAACAAGCCTATTGTCTCAATCACAAGCAAGTAGTAACAATTACAAGATGTCAGAGCACCAAATATACAATAGTAAGGCGTCCCATACATTACATATTCGGATGATCATGAAGCTAGTCGTACAAAATGTCAAGACTAGCAAGAGTTTTAGCCAATACATGATCAACCCTAGGATTTGTCAATCATGTTACAGCCCGTAGGTAGACAGTAAATAAAGGTACAACCGAGCTAACAAGTGCTCATCGGCTAAACGCCTTAAAAGAATAATTTTTTACAATAAAGTAGAAGAACAAAAAGAAACCCACTCGTTGCCAGGGTTATGCCTGGTGGTCACCATCTGGCTGGAAGGTAGGTAGATCCTCTGGAGCTGCTCTGATATCTGGCCATACAAAACCAGCTGGGTGAAACCCAGAAGAGCAAGTGCCACAAAGGAGGTTTCACTTAGGAACTAAAACCAGCATATCACAATAGAATATTAAAGATAATAAATAAATAAAGAACTGATAATAATAAAGATAACAACAGTAAACTGTGTACGAAGAAACCATTCAAGTAGCCAGGTCACAACCCTTAAACCAAACAAGGACCGGGGTTGCAGCCCTTTACCTGAATAGAAATCCGTCTCAAATACTATTGGTACAGTGAAGACAATAAACGAAATGAGGACACAGAACTGCTCCGGGAGCCAGGTTACTACCCTTAAACCAAACAAGGACCAGGGTTGTAACCCTTCGCTTGAACAGAACTGGACCCCTGATCTTTATTGCTAAGGCCAGTATAAATAATCATTGTATTAAGGTAAGGTAAAACATGACAAATATGGCATGGGGTTGAAATAAGACAATAAACGAAGAGAGGACACAGAACTGCTCCGGAAGCCAGGTTACAACCCTTAAACCAAACAAGGACCGGGGTTGTAACCCTTCGCCTGAACAGAACAGGACCCCCGATCGTTATTGTTAAGGCAAGCATCAATAATCATGTCATGTCACAATCTTGCACAAAATCAGGTTAAGACTAAGCTGGAATAAACTCCATCCAATCAATCACGGCCAATCAAGAGTACGACTTGATACTTTTAACTAACTAGGGTTATCACAGGCCTAGTTACTAGCATGATGTAATAAGATTATCCCAACAGCCACAAGCCCTGCAGACCATCCGGTTATCCAGGTCGAATGTCCGTTTATGAAGAATGCAACACGTGACTGTGTGCTGAAAATGTGCCCTACTCGTCGGTAGGCTACAAGTCCACTTAATGCGCCTAGATAACGGGATTGCCTGTAGCTGGAAATCTCTTCATATCTACTGAATTATTCTAGTTTATTAGCCTTAGTCAATTGCAATAGGTATCCCTGACCGTGGTACTCAGGGATCCCTATCCTAGACATGATGCAAGACAGTATTGGTTTATTTGTACAAACGTATTCGCCCACGGTGTCCAGGTCATTCATACTTGTCATGTCAGGCTAACTGTCGTAACAGCATGTCATGATATATCATGTCAGTTTACTTGACAAGAGTACGCCACGGCGGGCCACTATCGTGTCCATGGAACATATCAGAGCTTACATGACATAAGCATGAATGTGACATTTCAATTAATAATAATAATAATAATAATAATAATAATAAAAGACCAGAGCTATAAAAGGCCATGCAACTAGGAAGAACTAGGCATATGCGGCTGGGGGTGAAGGATCTCATGCGGCTGAAGACGAAAGATCTTATGCGGCTCGCGGGGAGCAGGGCGTTATGCGGCTGGAGATGAAAGGCCCCATGCGGCTCAGGGGAGATGAGTATATACGGCCCTAGGTGACTGGGCTTATACGGCTAGAAAAGGAGCAGTATCATGCGACTAGAAGGTATTGTGGCCTATGCGGCTGAAAGTGCCGAGCACATGCGGCTGAATCAATAAGTATATGCGGCTGGGGTAGCCTTGGTCTTATGCGGCTGAGAAGAGTCGGGGCTTATGCGGTCAGCGGAAGAAATATCTCATGCGGCTGGGAATTGTCAAAGCCTTATGCGGCTAAAGGTGACCAGTCCATATGCGGCTAGATTCAAAGGGAGTCATATGCGGCTGGGTACACTTCATGCGTATGCGGCTGCTGAAGAATCGACGTCATGCGGCTGGGGAAGACAGAAGTTCATGTGGCTCGTATTATGCCGAGGCCTATACGGCTAAAAATGCCATACGGCTGGAAGACTTGCCGCATGAAGGTTCATGCGGTCAAGTGCTTCCATGCGGCTCAAGACTGTTCGTCTTCTCCACTAGTCCGAGAAGAAGAGCCATGTAGTTCATGGCTCCCAAGCTCCATAATTCTTTCATTCTAAGCCCAAATCTGGACTTTCATAGGTCAAAATAGGGCAGAATGAAATTCTCTACAACATGGAACCAACAAAACTTGAAAATAATAATGTTAAGTAGATCAAAACCCAAGAAATCCAAAAATAATTTAAACTTAGATCTATAAGAAAATATCCATCAAAATAGAAAATGCCAAGTTCTAAAGTATCTTAGAATCTCGCGAGGAAGACAATAGAACAACAAAAATGGAGTTTCTCCATGAAGCAAGTTGCACTTGCCTAAGCTTCTCTTGGTAGGTGGAGAAGTTAAGAGGAAGAAGATGAAGAAATAAATGAAAGTAAAGATGAGAGAGAAAGGGGGTTAGGTTTTAAATAATAATGGTGGTGTTAGGCAGGGGTTTTCTTTTGGTTCATGATGAACCCAAAAGCAAACCAAACCAAGCTAAACCGAACCAAGCTAAGCCATAACCAATAAAATGCCGAAATAACCATGCCAATGCAACATGCTAAAAATAAAATCATGACTAGCTAACCATGACTAATAAAATACGGACCCGAAATACGTACACGTATACAAAAATATGTAACACAGATTTCGAGGGTGACATGGACAGCAAGAGGGTGATGGTTAGATTACAATACAAGAAATTTGGTTGAAAAAGGATGAGAAATGGAGAATTTAAGAATAAATGAAGTTGGAGCTCACCTTGTTCTTGAGAAATGAGAATGAATAAAGGAGGCAAGGGTTTTTGGGAGGGATTAAATAGGGGGAATCCCAAGATGGCTGCCCTAAAATTTAGGGCTAGGGTTGATCCAAGGGTTCTCCATCAATCTAGACAATTCAATGGCTAGATGAAACCTAGGTAGCCTATCACTAGTCTTAACTAATCAATATGACTAATAACTAACCAAAATCACAAATCATGACTAGCCATGACTAACCATGACCAATCCCAATCTAACTTAGTCTAACCATGACTAACTAGGACTAATCTAGGTTAGGTCAATCTAGGTTAGGGCTAATCACAATCACATGGCAATCAATTAATTAATATTAAATCACACCATTCCAAAAATCATATTAAATTCCAAATAAATATATATTAAATTCAAATAAATTTAAAATTTGACAAAATATCCTCAAACTAAAAATGATAAATGAATTACCCTAATCACATGGCTAGGCTCTAGGTCACTATCTCTAGGGTTACACTAGCAAAATACCAAATCACAAGTCATGATTTTAAATAGTTTAAAAATGATTAAAAATCACCAAAAATTATAATATGAAATAAATATCAATAAATAATAATTATAATTATAAAATTTCAAAATTACCCTCATCTGGAAAACTGGGTGTTACAATCCTACCCACCTAAGAAAAATTTTGTCCTCGAAATTAAGATGATCGCACCCCCTGCTAGGTCAAACATAGTCAAGGGTCAATCACTAGTCAATTTTCTCAACATCCTAGTATGTGGTCATCAGCTGGTCAACTTCTTAGGATTTTACCTATGCTAGCTACCCAGGTGTTGGCAACTAGAACTTAGCAAAAAGAGAACTCTATAATAAGCTAGTTCTTTAACTTCCCAATCCCATCAAGTCACCCATAACTAAATACCTACAAGCTAAGCACACCAATCCCAAATACCACATATATATATGCTCAAGAACAACAACCCATCACATATATCCTAAGTATATCATATATATATATATATGACTGATCAACCAAGGGTTAAAGTAGACTAAACTTATAAGTGACTGAACAGATGCTTAGAATTTAGGCTAAGGATAAATGGTCTGAATCATCAATATAGGCAAAAGAGGATGATGCCAAGGGGACTGAATTTATGAGCTAAAGGACAGGACATTTGGGTCCACTTGTATAGTCAGAGTGAAAGGAAACCTACATGGTGACTGAAATATGCCTCTAGATCAACCTGGCCTCTCCTCTATATCTGGCTGAACTAACTACATACAGGACAGTGGTCTGAAGAAGTGAACCAAACTGGTGTACAGGGAACGCAATAGGCAGTATACTGCAAATGGGTGCCGGCTACATACCAAATCAAAATACATTACATATATATATACAAACTATATATATATTAACCCTCATCACCTCAACTCTACTCAGGGTCTAATAATACACACTCCCTACCGCATGCCTATCACTCCAATGAAGGGGGTCAGATACTGTAAGGTGTACTAGGACAGAACAGTGAAC
The DNA here is from genome assembly GCA_029216955.1 of Iris pallida. NCBI lineage: Eukaryota > Viridiplantae > Streptophyta > Magnoliopsida > Asparagales > Iridaceae > Iris > Iris pallida. The sequence continues at coordinate 168,011 of JANAVB010030835.1, forward strand.
TATCCCAAGGGGTGGGTGCAGACCTCTAGTATGCATGATACTAACTCTCCAGATATATAAAATATGGTAAGGGATTGATGGTTATATTGGTGAGTCAATAATTGGGGTCTGAACTATGGTCCAGTGAAACCTATGATACAACATGGTAGGTAATGAAATTTGAGTGCAGTGAACAACTTGTACAAGTCTGAACCAAGGGAACAGGGTATCTAGTGAAGGGTCTGCACACTGTCTATAAAGGTTGATCAAACATGACTGAACTCAACACAAAGAGAACTTAACTAAAATAAAAACTGGACCAATATAGGCTAACAACATATCAATAATCCTATACAACAATGACCTATAGATACCAACCAAACCCATACCTCATATACCAATACCATCTGCAATATATATGTATATAGGCCTCTCAGTCTTAGGTGAACTACAACTATACTCAAGGACAGGCTCTGGTCATGGGTGTCTCACTGGAAAAAGGTAAGGAAAATAATAACAATCATCAAGGCTGTAAGGCATACTAATATCCTATATGTAAACTGGTTGGTATTATAAATAACAGAGAAATCATCTACCATGGGTTACTATTCTAATACCAATGCTAACTATCATCTCTAGGGTACAGACACTCTACAAGTCATCATATCATTACACTATAAAAGAACTACATATGAATAAGCTCTACAAAACTAAATATCCCTACTCCTAAGTTATTGATGATAGAATACAATTTTTATAACAATAGAAGGGTATGACAATCATATGCGTCTGTCCAAAATTATGTTGTTCAGAGTCTTCGTCATGCTAGTGAGCAAGGCTACGATAATCACAGAGTCCTTGACTAAAGTACATACCTCTAGGTTTATGGTATTTAAAATTTCCGTATTGCCGCATGCGACGGCAAAAACCTTAAATTTCCACACCCGAGAAATACGTCCAAAAAATCTTACTATATGTCCTCACTATGCCAGCTAACATGACTATCGAAGATTCTAGATCCCGTGATTTAGGTGACCTAGCCCATATGATTTTTTTTGAAGAAAAACAAACATAACAAAAGAGTAACAGGATAAAATTAATCAATTAACAAGGAACAGATGGAATCAGATTTCAAGATAGTTATAAGAGGCAATTACAAAAATGGAATCGAGAAGAACGAAACTTGTAGCAAGATCTCTAATGGTCTGTGCATCCTCGACTGTCCTGGCGATAGTTCGCCCCTACTGGTTTCCCTGGTCTGCTGCTGATGCTTCATGAACCGCTGCTGCTGAGAGAAATCGAGAATAACAGGAAAAAGTCTCTGTACAGACAGAGGTGCACCTCCAATGTAGCAGAAACGCCAACCTGAGTTGGCACAACAGGAGCTGCGGTCTCGAGACCCTGATGAACAGGACGAGAGGTGGCCAGCCTCTCGATAGTATCCCCCGAACTGAAGCGATGAGATCATGTCTCCATAACCATTATGAAGACAGATCAAAACAACAAGCAATTACTGAGAATGAAGCAAAAAATCAAAGAAAGACAGTGAATATTCAAAGGAAAACAATACGCAGCAAATTTAGATAAAAGGGATCTGATAAGTAGTTTTTTCTAGTGTGATTGAGTACCTTCAAAATATCCTAATCCTACTGCAGGCTGTAGTGATATTCTAGTTCGAATACCACTACACAAACTCGACCTGCATGGGCCACCACTAAAAACGTGTCACGACCCGCACCCTAGAGTAAGGGCACGAGAAGTGGGTACGTCTAGCCTACGCCACAGTATCGGTAGTTGAACGCTGTCCTAGGTCAATCATCTAATAATATAAAGGTACCTGTACAGTATATACACTCTGAATAGAGGTGACATAGCAGAATACAATCTCAATCACATCTAAAGGTAGAATATAGCACGATGGAGAAGATAAAGAAATCCTCAACTGAGATACAGCAGAATGAAATAACATAAGTTAACAACTACCAGTCTCAGCATCCTCAAATATACAACTCTGAAAATAAGGACAACAGCTAAACATGAAAAGAAGAACAGTCTAAGCTATCTACACTATGTAAGGTATCGTCCTCAGCAGCTGCCTGAACCTCCCCAGGGGTCCAGGTCGCAAGTGTCATCTAGGCAAGCTCCAAGTAAGGGGTGCAGGGTTCCTTATCATCCTCTGTAAAATTTTCAACAGGTCCAGTCAGGACGGGAGCGAGCACAGTACATCTCATGCAGTTCATATCATGGCAGAAAATATAAAGCAAGCAATAGATTAAGATACATGAATCGCTGTAAGAAGATGTACATAAAAACATGAGAGATATTTGATAACTAGAAATATATACATGATAAGTAAGAACTGTAAGTGACTAGTGATTTAGAGTACGAGATGGCATGTAATTGGCTTAGGTTGAACATGATGTACATGAAAAGTAACAGAGTGGACATGATGGATAAATCACATGACCATTTATACTCACCCCTACCCACAATCAATACACAAGGATCCAGTCAAGTTACATTACATACATGATGTTTTGGTTACACACAAAAACACATGAGGAAACATGAACGTATATGAAAGCACATGAAAGTACATGAGCGTATATGAAAGAACATGAGAGAACATGAGTGTACATGAATAACGCAAGAGCAAGAAATACATGATGTACATGAAACACACGACATAAAGTATCCGATGCGCCCGCTAAGGGGGATAACATTCCATAAAAAGATCCATATAGTACCAATTTGTGATGATAATGTGACAGCATCAAGTAAAGTAATCTAGAGCAAGAATATAAATCGTGACAAGTATGAAACGATCAGAGAATGTACTCGCCTGTATCCTGAGTATCTAAAGAATATCTACTGTCTGAGGAGTGGTGTCTGTCTCCTATAGAACAGTACAAGTCACAACAAGTCCAAAATGGTAATATGAAGTTCTACTATGCATTTTACATAATTCTAGGTCAATCTAGACCCAAGTCAACTTTTGGTCAACTCTGGTCAACTAGAGTAGTCAAACTAGGTCAAGCCTAAGCCAAACAAGTCTCACTAAGCCTAACCAGCCTATTCTAGCAAGCACACACCATTTCTAGACTATACAAGTCTAACTAGACGCTCACTAGGCATACTGACACACCCATAGGCTAAGAGCCCTAGGCTATAGGCTATATCATGCCTAAGCCAAACCACAAACACATAACAATATATATATCTAATATATTATAGTACACTCATTAACATATAGGCTACCTATATGTATATCCTACATATATATATATATAAGTATCACTATTCACATACATGTATATATATATATATATATATATATATATATATATATATATATATATATATATATATATATATATATATATACATACACATAAGAATATGTATATCACATATAGCTATAGGCTCACATACACATAAAGAAATATATATTATATATACATAGAGATAGATAGAGGCATATGTGATAGTGTACCTGTGAGCATGTGTGTGTGTCTGAGAGGGTCAAGAGGGTGTGAACTAATAAAACCTGTGTGTGTGTGTGGGCTGAAAACATGTGTGTGTACTCAGGCAATGTGCGTGTCTTAGTGTTCATGTGTGTGTATGTGTTATACAGGATGTATAAGTGTTGACAGGGAGGTAGAGGTTAGCAAAGTGTAACAGGTAATAAGGAACATGTGTGACTGGTTCCAGTGTGTGTGTTCCAGGAATCCCAAAGACAGGAACAATGTGAACCTTGTGTGAGTGCATTAGAGTATGAGTGATAAATTGGGTAGCTAACAGTGAAGGGAATCCATTCATTCACAGGAATTTATCGACCTAACAGTTTAACAATGTAACCAAGCAGTTGACAGTTCTCTACAAGTCTTAAAAGTCCAAAACAAATGCAAAATCCAAACATTTTGACAGTTGCCATACCAAATTGGCTTAGCAGTTTATGAGGAAGAAATCAGTAGCAGTCCAATCTTAATTCAATGAAGTCATAACCTTGTAAACATTTGATTTAGTTAAGGAAAGAAAACCAATTAACAGTGATACATGGTGTCTGTGTACAGGGAAATATATAGGACAGTGTCAAACAGTGTCTTAGACATTTGACAGTGTATACAAATAATTCCAGGTTCAGGGTTGGAAGAACAGAAGAGTAAAACAGTGTTTAATCATTGCTCAGTGTAATGTATGTACCTGAATTAGGAGGAAAGGGAATAGATAACAGTCCCATGTTTACAAAGTGACAGTATTAGTCTATCAAATCTGTGTGCAGGTGTACATGATATTGATAGGTGTGTGAGTGTTTAGCAGCTCGAATAATTCCCAGGAATTAGAAATTCAATGAATGGCAAATGGTTCTCAGTTTTCAGGAACCCAATTCAGTGTATCAGTTATTCACATCAGCTATGATAACAATTTCATGTGACAGTTCATTCCCAGAATTAAAATACAGTGGTTCCAAATGTCAGTCCAAATCGAATGTGCCACTAGCCCCCCCAAGCCAAACTCAATATGAATTCGAAATACCCACAACCCAACATGTTATTTAATGATCAGAAATTTAAGCCATAACAAATTCACATGATATCCAACATTTAGAAGTAGATGGAAATGAAAACAGTAAAATAGTTCACTGATATGCTACAGTGTCAGGAATACCCATTCCCTTCGAAATCGAATCCTCCTTCAACAAACTTAACACAAAAGAAACCTAACATGATATCAAATGTTCAGATAATTTAACCATAGATAATTTACAGGATGCTGACATTTAATGCAATTCGAAATAAAGAACAACCCATAACTCACTGATACGTCCATGTATCAGTCGAATAGGATATTTCCTATCCCATCATTAAAATAACAATTAACAAATAGAAATTAGGTTGGTAATTAATAACTGTTGTGTGTTAGTGTCATACATGTACTGTGGTGTCCAAAATCAGGACACAGACGTGTCCAAGCATTACACGAAAACAAGACACCAAACCACATACTAGGCTATGTGAACCCGTGTTCAGTGTGGATCGAATATCTCACCCGACACAAAATATTAGGACACGAGGCCTTGGGGATGTCATGACAGACATTGCCCCATCCTGCGTGTCCAAGCACACGCGACCAAGTGTCCTGTACACAGAGCACGAACACACTGGTAGCAGGGGAACACTGTACGATGCGCGCGCGCACGTGTGCACGAGCGCAACACGACACTAAACCGACACGAGACACGCTCAGTCGAGCAAAAACACATAAGCCACATCAAAACACAGCTTCCTATTCAAACACATTTCGAAAACAGCAAACTTCAACCCATTGAGACATTAGGTCGAACACCTTATTAGCCTACTGATACGTGTCCGATACGGACACGTATCCGACACAGGTTGGGTTCAGATCCTACCCGAAGCTAGAGGGAACCTAGTTCTATGCATCTATGATGATAAATCACTAGTTTAGATAGGGTTTGAGAGATTACCAATGGGTTCTCCCCAAGCTCAAAAAACTCAATAAGCAGCCCACTGCTACAGTAGCCCGAGCACTGTGGATCCCCAAATCAGTATTCTACCTCCATGGACAGCAAGAGGGTGATGGTTAGATTATAATGCAAGAAATTTGGTTAAAAAAGGATAAGAAATGGAGAAGTTAAGAATAAATGAAGTTGGAGCTCACCTTGTTCTTGAGAAATGAGACTGAATAAAGGAGGCAAGGGTTTTTGGGAGGGATTAAATAGGGGGAATCCCAAGATAGCTGCCCTAAAATCTAGGGCTAGGGTTGATCCAAGGGTTCTCCATTAATTTAGACAATTCAATGGCTAGATGAAACCTAGGTAGCCTATCACTAGTCTTAACTAATCAATATGACTAATAACTAACCGAAATCACAAATCATGACTAGCCATGACTAACCATGACCAATCCCAATCTAACTTAGTCTAACCATGACTAACTAGGACTAATCTAGGTTAGGTCAATCTAGGTTAGGGCTAATCACAATCACATGGCAATCAATTAATTAATATTAAATCACACCATTCCAAAAATCATATTAAATTCCAAATAAATATATATTAAATTCAAATAAATTCAAAATTTGACAAAATATCCTCAAACTAAAAATGATAAATGAATTACCCTAATCACATGGCTAGGCTCTAGGTCACTATCTCTAGGGTTACACTAGCAAACACCAAATCACAAGTCATAATTTTAAATAGTTTAAAAATGATTAAAAATCACCAAAAATTATAATATAAAATAAATATCAATAAATTATAATTATAATTACAAAATTTCAAAATTACCCTTATCTGGAAAATTGGGTGTTACAACAGGTCACAACTGTGGGGGTTGACTCTGACTGGTGGATAGACACTGGTGCGACTTGCCATGTTTGTTCTGGCAAGGAATGGTTCGTCATGTACCACCCGATATCTGAGAAGGTTGTCATGGCAAACCAGGCCCAAGCTAAAGTTTTGGGGATCGGGATTGTGGAGCTGAAACTCACTTCTGGGAACACTCTGACGCTTCAAGGTGTGAAGCATGTTCTGGTGATTGCCAAGAACCTGATCTCTGGAAGCCTGCTCTGTAACGCAGGCTTGAGGATGGACATCAATTCTGGTCAGATGGTGATGTCCAAGAAGGGAACATACTTCGGGAAGACTTATCAAATCGAAGGAATGTTTAAAATTCAGCTTGTCAACCAGTTTAATGATATTAATACAGTTGCATTTTCTGATTATTCTCTTGAGTTGTGGCATAATAGACTAGGACATGTTCATTGTAAAAGAATTAACAAAATGTTTAGTCTAGGACTTATCTCCAAATATGGGAGTAAGGTGGAGAAGTTTGAAGTGTGTGCTCAGACGAAGATCACAAGGAAACCCTTTCATCGGGTCAATCGAAGCACAGATCTTCTGGAGTTGGTACACTCCGATATCCGTGACTTCAAACATTTCTCCATGAAGGATGGGATGAAGTATTTTATAACCTTCATCGACGACTTCTCAAAATACGCGTTCATCTACTTGCTCAAGACTAAAGACGAAGCTTTCGAGAAGTTCAGAGAGTTCAGGGCCGAAGCTGAATGGCAGACTGGATAACAAATCAAGAGGTTGAGAAGTGATCGAGGAGGGGAGTACAGGTCTCATGACTTCGCATCATTCTACAAAGAACATGGAATCATATGCGAGACTACTGCTCCATATTCTCCTCAATCCAACGGAGTAGCAGAGAGAAAAAACCGAACATTAACAGAAATGATGAATTCAATGCTGCTTACTGCAGGTCTTCCAAAATGCTACTGGGGAGAAGCTACATTAACGGCCACTTTCATTCTAAATAGAGTGCCATATGCAACTTCGGACGTAACTCCTCATGAACTCTGGTTCAAAGTCAGACCAAACTTGAATGTCATTCGAGTGTGGGGGTGTCTGGCGTATGTGAAGCTCCCAGATCTGAAGATTCAGAAGCTGGGGACAAGGACTATGAAGGCGATCTTCTTGGGGTATGCCGAGAAGAGTGATGCTCGGAGATTTCTTGATATTGAGTCAAATCATATCATCGAATCTCGCGATGCTGAATACTTTGAAGACAAGTTTTCAAAGACAAAAATATTGTTCTTTCGGACATTCTGGAAAATGATGTAGGTGCAAATGAGACTGAAATCTCATATGGGACAGTAGTCCAAGAAGAAGCTGTTGTTGATGAAACAACTCTTGTACCAAAACTCGTAGAGCCGTCAGCAAAGCGAGCGAGGAGACCTAAAGACTTCGGAGATGACTTTGTCACCTATCATGTGGAAGCAGATCCGCTTACCTATGATGAGGCGATGAGGACCAGAGATGCTATCTTCTGAAAGGAGGCAGTAAATGACGAGTTTGACTCTATCACCTCCAATAACACATGGGTGTTGGTAGATCTACCTGAAGGAGAAAAGTCCATCGGATGTAAATGGATCTTCAAGAAGAAGATGAAGGCAGATGGAACTATTGACAAGTTCAAGGCCAGTCTGGTAGCCAAGGGTTTTTCTCAGAAACAGGGGATAGACTACTTTGACTCGTACGCTCTAGTAGCTCGGATGACTACCATCAGAATGTTAATCGCTCTAGCAGCTATATATAAGTTGATGATACATCAGATGGATGTAAAGACAGTATTCCTGAATGGGGAGCGGACCGAAGAGATTTACATGCAACAGCCAGATGGATTTGTCGTCAAAGGTCTTGAAGACAAAGTCTGCAAATTGGTAAAATTATTGTATGGTTTGAAGCAAGCTCCCAAGATGTGGCATGAGAAGTTTGACAAAGATATTAGGACAAACGGCTACAAAGTCAGCGAGACGGACAAATGTGTTTACACAAAGTTCACTGATAGAAGAGGAGTCATCGTTTGTCTGTACATGGATGACATGCTAATCCTAGGGACGGATATAGGCTGTGTCACGGAGACAAAGAAGTTCCTCTCAACCAAGTTCAGTATGAAGGACTTGGGGGATACAGATGTCATCTTGGGCATAAAGATCATCCGGACAGACACTGGAGTAGCGCTGTCATAATCTCACTATATTGAGAAGATGCTCATATACTATGGGTATAAGGATCTTCCAGGGGCCGATACGCCATACAGGGGTGATCAGAAGCTGAAGCCAAACTCGAGAAAAAGCGTCAGACAGCTGGAGTATTCTAGCATTATCAGAATTTTGATGTACGCAACCACTGCCACAAGGCCTGACATAGCTTTTTCCATGGAAATGCTGAGTCGGTTCACAAGCAACCCTGGGATTGAGTACTGGAAAGCTGTGAAGCGGGTGATGAGATATCTCAAGAAGACTCAGACATATGCACTGCACTACAACGGGTATTCGACAGTAGTGGAAGGCTTCAGTGATGCTAGCTGGTGTTCAGAGGTGGAAAGCGAGAGATCCACAGGAGGATATGTCTTTTCCTTGGATGGAGCTGCTATATCGTGGAAGTCGAAGAAGCAGACTATACTCTCTCGTTCCTCCATGGAATCTGAATTCAATGCACTTGAAACTGCAGCAGATAAAGCAGAATGGCTTCGGAAGCTCATGTATGATCTTCCAGTGGTTAGGACTCAGATACCGGCGATACCGATATACTGTGACAACCAGGCGACTGCGGCGGTGGCATCAAATGACCTCTTCAACGGGAAAAAAGGACTGTACGGTTGAAGCACATGGCAGTACACGATCTTATCAAAAGAGGTATAATTGCAGTAATTAATGTTCGGAGTCAGAAGAACCTGGCAGATCCGTTCACAAAGGGCCTCAAGCACCAGTTGGTCGATGACACAGCTTACAAAATGGACTTGAAGGCATTCTGATAGTGTGTCTTTGTAATCCTACCATAAAGTTTTATGCTATTAGTTCAAAGAGAAATCTACTAGGCATCTAACTTTTGGTTCAAAGGAGGATCACTGACTGGGAAACTATCAGGTAACCGTGGGTAATTGTTCTCTGGAACATGAAAGGGATACGGACCCATAACCACTGTTGTCTACTATATATTTTCTGTGAACAAAAAAGATCCTGTGGAAGGTCGGCTTAAATGCCTTAATGAGTTTTCAGGCAGAGTGAATGCCTGGTGTGCTTTACAGGAAGCACGGTAGAGTAGCACTACAAGGAGTGAAACTCCATGCTACAGTGGGGTGACTCCACCATGAGGTTCCCAGGTCTGGGGTAATGCCTCGGCTTTGTAAGCCAAGTCATAGCGGTGTAGCACTGCAAATAGACAGGTAGCCTAATGCTGTATGACGTAATTAAAGAGTTGTAGACAGCACTACAAAGGTAAGGATGGCCCCATGTTACAGTGGTACGACACCACAATAAGGTACCCAGGTAGGGGTAAAGCCTCGGCCTTGTAAGCCATGTCGTTGCGGCGTAACACCGCAAGGAAGCCTTAGGCTTCATGCTGAGTAGATAGGCACTACAGAGAGGCTGAGACCTCATGCTACAGTAGTATGACACTATGATGAGGTTCCCAGGTAGGGATAATTCCTCGGATTCAGGCCATGTCATAACGGCGTAGCACCGCAAGGAAGCGCAAGGCTTCATGCCATGTCTCTTTAATAAAGAACTCACCTATAGTATATGGAAAGAGATATCAGGCCGTCTCTTGAGGGTAAACTTGTAAACGCATAAAATTATACACTAAAACCAGGCTAGCACAGGGCCTTTAATGTGCAGCCAGAAGCACACATAACTACACTTTGTGAGTGGAAAAAATATAATTCTGGTACAGAATTCAAGGCGTAGTCCATTCTTGTATCACATTGTTATTTAACCCATGCGGAAAGATTCAAGTCATCAGCGACATCTATCCTAATACAAAATGGACAGTTAGTGTGGGGAATGCTCAACCCTGGACACATATATATGTTGTGATATGTGGGAGATTGTCGGTGCTTTCTTACATGGAGAGAGCTTGCTCTCAATATGCCTTGTAAAAGTAGTCCCACATCGGAAATGCACCATGAGTTATCTCAACATATATACTTAGTTGTGTTGTTGAGAGATGCACATGGGGTGGTAACCCTAAGGAGGGAACCATGTGGGTAATTTTACTAGGAGGTAAGAATAAGGCTCCAAGTATTAAGCTTTAATGTTTTTGTCATTCTCTTGGATTAATTCCATTTGGAGCTAAGCCCCAAAGGGGCTTAGCGACTCGCACTCGGACTCAGACTCGGGCTCAGGCTCGGGCTCGGGCTCATGGGCTCATGAGGCGTAATGTGGCATTTTGTTGGCGCACTTTATACTTAGTACGTCAGCTGTCATGCGGCTCATATGCGGCCAAGCGGTCTTATGTGACATGCGGCTCATATGCGGCCACATACGGTCTCATGCGGTCCATGCGGTCCATACGGCACTTGCGACCATGAGGCCATGCGGCTCATGCGGCCAGGCTGCTGCTGCTGCTGCCGTATAGAGGGCTCTGCTGACTGTGCAGGCTACAATTCAGTTATGAAAAGACTGATTCAATATAATTAATTTAGATCCACTTTTTGTGGGATTTGAATTAATTTCGTTGCTATCTTTGTGGGATTTGAATTAATTTCGTTGCTATCTTTGTTGGATTTGATTCAAACTTTTCATAACTGAAGATGCGGCTAGGGTTTCCACCCTCTCTCTATATATACTCTCTTCTGGCCTCCTTTGTGAGGTACTACGAATTTTATAAGTCAAAAAAGAGAGAGAGAGAGAGCTGCTGCCGCCATTGCAAGTCCATCCGAGGAGTCAGAACAGAGGTGACTTCGACCGTTCCACAAGTTCTTCAACTTGCTGGTTTCTGGAAGCAATTCGTGTAGGACGAATCTTGCTTTGAGCAACGGTGTTTTGACACCCCAGCAACTTTTCTTCATCTCATCTTTCTCTAGATTATTGTAACTCGTTCTGTCCCAATTGCAACACGTTTGCAAGGAAGAACGAGAGATCTTCTCTTCTCTATTTTCCTCCTTCATATTGTAATCTAGCTATTTGGCTTTTTGTATCATCGTAGATCTTGAGTTTGATCACTGCAAAGTTTTTGTGTGACTCTCAGATCTCGATTGCATCTGTTTTTCCATCTTTGATCAAGCCCCGGGAATAACAATGGTTACCAATACGGATGTCTTACCAGATATTTATCGAATATCGGATGCGGATACGGAAAGTGTCATATCCGACCCGATAACGTGTCGGGGCACACGTAACACATGTGCAACGCATTTAGAAATGTTGGTTATATCTTATGTAGCAAAAAAAATATACAACCAAACTTATTCAATTAATTTGAATTCAAAATATTGGCACTTAAAAATTTTGTCTCACTATTTTAGAACGCTAAATTTGATAATTGGTACTCTTTTTATTATTAATTTTTTCAGTCTCCCGCATTCGTTTCATATATTTTTAATAAAAATTTTAATAACGTACAATTTTGTTATGATCTTTTTTATTCTTTTATCTTTTGTCGTCAATGATTATTCTGTTTTATTATATAGTTGTATTATTTTTTACATAGCCGACACCAAAATTTTATTTGGTAAAATAAAATCGTCAAAATTTATTTAACAAAATAGCATACTTTAGTGTCATGGCATCATTATATTTAGTTAAATTATTAAACCCCTTTTAGTGTCTTGTCATCGTTATGATTTAGTTAGATAAAATTTATCTAGTTTAACTTAATCTACTAATTCAAATCTAATATAATTTAAAATTTGATAAAATATTTAAATTTAGTCATTTGTTACAAATTTAAAATTCAGTCTATCATTTAATTTTTAACTTTAATATAGTTTCAAAATTAAGTTAATCTAATCTAACTTAAAATTTAACATATTATTTAAAATTTAATCTAATATATATAAAATATAATATGAATGAATGTTTTTTCTATGTTTAAAATTTATAACTTAAAATTTAATTTAATCTTAATTCAATCCAATTTGATAAAAAAAATTATGTAGTCTCTCAGCTAATCTATTAAAAATTTCTGGAAATTGCTGAGAAATCCAATTTCGGGGTTGGTTTGTATGAAAAATCCACCCGCATGATGGATTTTATGAAATGCCCATAATTATATTTCCACGTTAAATATTCTAAGATTTCCTTTAGATGCTCTGTATTTACAAAATTGCCATCTTTATAATACCATAACTACCCTTCGCACAAAATTATATTTGGATTGCGATTTTCGTCTTCTTCTTCTTCTTCACGAGCGAGCTGAATTTCATTGCTCTCATCTTCAGCAGAGATCGCAAAGATCGTTCGTAGTTTACTGTGCTTTTCTTCAGTCGAACTCCGATCATCGCTCATCATCATCATCATCATCGTGGAGAGATTTAAAGTTTTTCGGCGATTAGGTCAATTATGGAGAGAAGATCTTCTTCTTCTTTTCCATAAGAGTTAGCATCGTTTTGAAAGAAGAAAGAAAACTCTTGAATTTTTGTTCTTGAAATTTTTTTTCACAAAAAAAACAAAAAATATAGGTTATAGATTTCTGTCGTCTGTTCTCCATTATTCTCCGTGTTAAAATCACGGAGAATAACCATTCTCCGTGCTAAACCACGGAGAATGGCCATTCTCCATGTCAAAATGACGGAGAATGGCCATTCTCCGTGTTAAAATGACGGAGAATGTCCATTCTTCGTCATTTTAACTCGGAGAATGGCTATGCTTGGTCAATTTAACAAAGATAATGGTCATTTTTCGTAGTTTTAGCACGGAGAATGACTATTCTTCGTAGTTTTAGCATGGAGAATGCTTCTTGTTAAATTGACGGACAATGGTCATTCTCTGTCATTCTAATACGAAGAATGACTATTCTTTGTCAGTTTAGCACAGAGAATGGCCAGTCTTCGTGGTTTTAGCACGGAATGTCATGCCCTGCTCCCGTAGGAGCGATCGTCCTCGCTAAGGCGTGATGCCACACGAGCCTAGATTGCACTCGTGCAAGGCAGTTTCATAACGGTCGATTACAGCGGCTGCGACGAGATCGTCGCACAGAAGTCCTAAGCAGAAAATTGAAACATGCAGTAGAAATTTAGAAGCAACACGCAAGTTATTCAAAAGTGCTCTTCATTGATATTGAACAATAAGATTACAATGGGATGCAAGGCCCTGATTACATGTCTCTCAAGCTCACTTTTCTCTTATTTTACAAGTCACTCTGATCTCCCTCATCTCTCGATACAGTGCTTCAAGGCGACGAGTGCAGATTCTGCAGGATGGCGATGTCCATACATTATGTCCTATATAAGTCTTGACTCCACGCGGCCGTACGTTTCGAATCACCAAGAAACTCCGTGCCTCGATGCATCCAATTGAGCTCCGTGCCACGAGCTTCTACATGTGCCTGTACATGAAAACTGTGTGGGTGTCAGTACTCAACTATACTGGTGGAGTGACCTCCTCGCCCATCCATACAAAACTGACACATTTATTTACTTTGTGCAGCTTAATCCATTTTGATTGTCTTTCTAGTCTTACCTTAGGATCAATTTTAAGACAATGACGCCTTAGCCTATACTTGGCAATGCAACGACAGGGTCGTGCTATTCTCTATTCATGACTTCAATATATTCGAGGCAGTGCCTCGTCGAGCAGAAACCTATGCAACTCGACCGTGCCAAGACTTACACTTGTTTTACGTGCCTCTAAACCATTCTCGTGCCAACGACGCCAAGGGACGACTCATGCTGGTCGTGCCAATAAACTTGAACGTGCCTTAAGATCGAGGCCGTGCCTCCCAAGTATCACCCAGACTTAATCAGCTTGCCTTACGGACCTTCCTGACTTAACTCGAGATGAGGCCACATTCATGCCGAAGTACGTATCCTTGCTATAGCCAACTCTTAGGCTCTAGGTTGGTGATGCAATCGTGCACACCCTAACCCGTGTCGATTCAAGGTTAGCGCTTACTATAAGAGTAACTTGATAACCCAACTCGTAGCCTGCTAGTACTCGACGCAATCCAAAGGCATACACACGGATAGCCGCTCTTGCCGACACATCTATATGAGTGGTCACTAGCAATGTCAAGCTATCCTAGATCTTTTGCATACGGTGACCATTCACGTTGTGAGGTACGAGCTCCCACCGAATGACCCGTAGCCTATATTGTAACGGTTCACTTCAATCCAGTCGTACCATCGATGAAAGCCGTATAATATCTGCAATTCCTCCTAGGCCGACACGAACCCGGCGCCCCGGGATCGCTCGAAGAATTTTGCCCTTGTGCGCAAGTTGTCCAATGACCATGCAAGACTCAACTTAATCTATCAAGTCCTTCCTTAATTATGACCATGCTTTCCATCTTATCGAGACTTATCGAGACTCCCAAGTAGCGAAATCGATCTCGTGTATTTTTTATCGAGACATAGCGAGACTTCCAAGTAGCGGGACCGATCTCGTGAACGAGACTTAACGAGACTCCCAAGTAGCGGGACCTATCTTGTATGATTCCTTATCGAGACTTATCGAGACTCCCAAGTAGCGGGACCGATCTCGACGAGAACCAGTCGCGTGGACTTCCTTTGTCCGTGGCATGCTTTTCACTAATTTGACCGTGTCTCGTGCCTTAGACAGACCTTGTTCTCTAGACGCCGCTATCGCTCAAGTCACATACTTTATGTAACGAGCCTTGTTTTCGAGGGACTACGCGACTTGACAACCGTAGATAGAACGGAACAGTACTAGAATTGGCTTAGATCGACCGGCATAACTTTTCCTAACTTATTTGCGCAACGACTTGATGAGCATAGGCTACGCCAAGCTTCGTATCGAAGAAACATGCCGTGCACGCGTGCACGGCACGTTCCCTCGATGCGAAGCTCGGCGTAGCCTTTGCTCGTCGAGTCATTGCCCGAATAAGTTAGACAAGAGTTGTGCTGGGCTATCGAAGCCATTTCTAGCACTGTTCCGCTCTATCAGCGGTTGTCAAGTCGCGTAGTCCCTCGAGAACAAGGCTCATCGTATAAGGTATATGACTTGAGCGATAGCGTCGCCTAGAGAACAAGGTCTGTCTAAGGCACAAGCTACGGTCGGTTTAGTGAAAAGCATGCCACGGACAAAGAAAGTCCACGCGATTGGTTGTCGCCGAGATCGGTCCCGCTACTTGGGAGTCTCGCTAAGTCTCGATAAGCTTCGTCCACGAGATCGGTCCCGCTACTTGAGAGTCTCGCTAAGTCTCGATAAGTCTCGATAAGGAAGTTCACGAGATCGGTCCTGCTACTTGGGAGTCTCGATAGAAAGATGGAAAGCATGGTCATGTTCAGGAAGGATTTAGTAGATCAAGTTGAGTCATGCATGGTCATTAGACAACTTGTCGACAAGGTGTAGTCTTCTCGAATGATCGCTGGAGCACCGGGATCATGTCGGTCCGGGAGAAGCGAGACGGCTCAAAGTAGGTTGCTGGATAACTGCATGGGAGATTTGGTACCTCCGGACTAGCTACAGCGGAGGGCCGGTCCGATATCCCCGAGCTGGGTCTAAGATAGCTAGACATTGCTAGTGACCACTCATATAGATGGATCGGCAGAACAGCGGCAAACCGCGTGTATGCCTTTGGATTGAGTCTAGAACTTGAATGTATGTCCAGTCGGTAACACAATGTCTGGGCCTAAGATTGGGCTGCAGCATAGGCACCGTGCTTGGCACGATACTTGGCGTCAAGATGTTCATGAAATCGATACTATGTTTCACAAGTCTTGTCTAAGTTGGTTTATGAGTTAAGTCAGGATAGGCCGCAAGGCAAGTTGATTAAGTCTGGTTGGTACTTGGAAGGTATGGCGTTAACTTCATGGCACGATCAAGTCTATTGGCACGACCTGTACGAGTCGTCCCCCTTGACGTCGCTGGCACGAGAATTGGTCTTGAGGCACTTGAGTTTGAGTAAAATTCTTGGCACGGCCGAGTTTGTATAAGTTGCTCCTCGTTGAGGTACTGTCTCGACTATGTTGAAGTCTCGAATAGAGTATCGCACGACCCTGCCGTCCCAAGTTAAAATCGGTCAATTACCTAAGCGATGAGGCACTGCCTCGATTGAAATACACGTTGGCATTATAGCTCGACCATGTCATGGCACATCGGTTGGTCAGGCATCGTAGTCTTAAAAATTGATCCTAAGGTAAGACTTGAAAGACAATCGAAAGGGATTAAGCTGCACGAAGTAAATGAACGTGTCGGTTTTGTATGGGTGGGCGAGAAGCTCACTCCACCAGTACAGTTGAGTAATGACACCCACACAGTTTTTATGTGCAGGTATAGGTAGAAACTCGTGGCGCAGAGTTCGCTTGGATGCGTCAAGGCACGGAGTTCCTTGGCGACTCGAAGCGTGCGGCCACGTGAAGTCAAGACTTATACAGGACATAATGTATGGACATCGCCTTCCGAAGCTTCCGCTGGCTCAAGCATTGTATCGAGAGATGAGAGAGAGAGCAGAGTGACTTGTATACTGAGAGAGAAGTGAGCATAAAAGACTTGTAATCATGGCCTTGCGCCCATTGTAATCTCATTGTTTAATATCAATAAAGAGCACTATTGAATAACTTGTGTTTTGATTCTAAATTTTTTTCTACATGTTCAATGTTTCTGCTTGAGACTTCTGTGCGACGACCTCATCGCCGCCGCTGTAATCGGCCGTTATGAAACT
Organism: Iris pallida; assembly: GCA_029216955.1. Taxonomy (NCBI): domain Eukaryota; kingdom Viridiplantae; phylum Streptophyta; class Magnoliopsida; order Asparagales; family Iridaceae; genus Iris; species Iris pallida. Next base: position 185,151 of record JANAVB010030835.1, read on the forward strand.
GCCTTGTACGAGCGCAATCTAGGCTCGTGCAGCATCATGCCTTAGCGAGGACGATCGCTCCTACGGGAGCGGGATGTGACATAATGGTATCAGAGCACGACTTTACGTCCTTGGACTTCAAGCTCGTTCATTGAAAAAGATGTGTGCGCTCTCTCTCAAATGTCCCATGGCATGTCCATACAATAAGTTTAAATATTTTCAAAAGCTCGTACAAGCGTTCAATCGAACGCATCGGTAGGTAATGGCCTTTGTGCCGAACGGTGTCAACTTGACTTGATAGAAAACATATGCTAAAGTTAGCAAGTCGCGTGCGCCTGACTAGTCCTATGTCGACATTAGCAAACGAGCGTGTAAACTCGGAGTATAGTCTATACGGGATGGCTATGCACACGGCCTTTTGGCTAAGTTTTGTCGCGTGTCGCGCACCTCGACTTTTTGGTGTAAACGAGTTACGAGCAATATTAAGTATCGCTCTGTCGGGAACGGAGTTACACTTAGAGTGTATATCGGTAGGAACGCTATCGAACTAACACTTAGGCATATGCGGAAGATTGGTCTGGATTTTGACGAATAGTTCGAAACGACTTAGTACGTCGACACGACATGAGCGATTATGCTAGAGATTCATCGAACGAATCTGAAAGATGTCTTAGCGAGTGATGCGAATGTGATTGAGGACTAGATAGGATGGCTCGAATCCTGAGTGGTGTATGGTTTGTCTTGGAAATCATTCGAGCAAAAATTGAGGATTGAGGATAACGAGTATGTCGGCGAGGTGATGCGATCGCACAAAGCCTTAGAACGTGTCACGCTTACTTGGTCGTGACTTCGAATGTCCCGAACGAAATATCGTTCGGACAACTTGTGAATGGGCAACGCGAGTTAGAAAATAATTCAAAACGATGAATAAAAGTGAATGTCTTGATCGAGGAAGCCTAGAGGATCACACTTATGATTTCGGATTTGGTCGAATGGAATTGTGGTATATCCAATTCGGACAATAGCATCAATTGTACGACTCGGAGTTCGTTGCAATGGAAGATCGTCAGGTTACGTACATCATCGATGGTATTGAGGCGTATCAAAGATCGATGTACGATAACTCGAGGGTACTCTGATTCGAGGAACGATGATCGTATAAAATGTCATTGTTCCGTTGGATGCTATACTCGGGATATTGGAATACGTCGAGGAAGAGATAGACTTGGATCGAGAATTTTCTAGTTGAACGAATGACGGTCAGACTATCGAACTTGGATTGGATGAAAATAAAATGTTTGGATTGCTTCAACGATAACCACAACATTGACGTTCTTGTCTTATACGAGCGTAACTCCAACCTCGCACATGCGTCACACCGGATTAGGGTGATCACTCCGCATGAGCGCTGGTATGGTGATTCATACAGCAGGGTTGATCGAACTTGCATGGCTTGGCAATTTGTATGCATCGACTTGTGGTTTGACGCGAAGGTGAACTCGAGAATGACTCGGTGTGCTTGACGATTGAGCTTGAGGATTGAGTAGGTCTAATCCGCGTATCGAGAATGAATTAGTCTAGACTCAAACAAGAGTTACGCCCCGATGAGAATGATTATTCCGCGAGAGCGTTGTATGGTGATTCATGAACCACCATGGATAATCGGACTCGCGTGAGATTGGGGCGCAATATATTGTCAAGCTAGACGACCTCATGATCGAATACATGAATTGGTTAAAATTGGTGAATTGAACGGGTTTGAATTTGCATAACGAATGCCTTGATGCGAATTAGGTGATCATGCTCGATGTTTAGAAATCTGAATAACGCGAGCTTGGGTAGAAAACCCTGTATTCTCGAACTTGGTTTGACCCAAGGATTGGGGTCAGTATTGGCATTATTGTTGGAGAACTATGATTCTAATCCTGACATTGACTTAGCCTTGAGAAATGGCCTAGCGGTTAGGCGAGACGTCCTTGTTTCAAGAGTTAGCAATCGAAAGATTGATCTTGAGGATTGGTATGGATGGATAGAGTGAATCAAGAATATGGGAACGCCCCTCACGAGACTCGGCTGACATGCATATATTTTAGGGACGCCTGAATATGTGCACGATGTAACTCGAGTGAGAATGACGAATTCTCTATCATGCGGCTCGGCTGAATGCATGTATTTTGGGGACGCCTGAAATATGTGCACGATCCAACCAAGTGATAGGTTGAGTTCAAACAAGACTTGAGGAATGGAAGAGTGTCGAGAACTTGAAATCGTGTTAAGAAAAAGATTGATAATAGTGTAAGTGTGGCTCGAAATCGAAGAAACGCGTAGGCGGAGTGTGTACGAGAGTTCTTGGATCAAGTGGTCTAAGTGTAAGTAATCAGTTAGTTTCGAGGACGAAACTTATTCTGAGTGGTGTATGTTGTAGTGCCCCGTCCCGTAAAGTCAATCGAAGGAATCGAAACGCCGATGGCGTTGGGACTAAGCCTTGCAACGGCTGCTCGAAGGCTCGTTCGATCGAGGCGACTTCTCGCTCAGGTGGGGTAGTTTCGGTGAACTTGCCTCATCTTAGCCTTCACTTAATAACACGCATGTTTTCAACTTACACAAGTTAGACTTGATAATAAAAGAGACGCATCCACATAGCTAAGAGAATAATCCCGACGGATCGAAATGTCTTAGAAAATGGAAAATGGTTCCACGGTCTGCTTAGAAGTTGGCTCAGCGTGCTTTCAAAATGACACTCGGTCCTTTGTCCCGTGTCTTGGGAGAAGAAAGTTGGACTAAGTTGATAAGTTGCCATGACACTCGAATTAGCCTAAGTCACAGGCGTCGCCCGCGTGAATGCTTGATAAAGCATGCACGATCCCGTCGTCCAAGGCTTGGCATAGCCTTCGTATGTCTCGTGGGTTAAATAGTCTTGTACGACTTTTGGCTTAAGTCTAGGCATCCGAGAACTTGGTTGTTCAAGTCGAACGTGTGTACGACACGTTCCCTCGATGCAAAGCTCGACGTAGCCTTTGCTCATCGAGTCATTGCCCGAATAAGTTAGACAAGAGTTGTGCTGGGCTATCGAAGCCATTTCTAGCACTGTCCCGCTCTATCTGCGGTTGTCAAGTCGCGTAGTCCTTCGAGAACAAGGCTCGTCGTATAAGGTATATGACTTGAGCGATAGCGTCGCCTAGAGAATAAGGTCTGTCTAAGGCACAAGCCACAGTCGGTTTAGTGAAAAGCAGGCCACGGACAAAGGAAGTCCACGCGATTGGTTGTCGTCGAGATCGGTCCCGCTAATTGGGAGTCTCGATAAGCCTCATTCACACGAGATCGGTCCTGCTACTTGGGAGTCTCGCTAAGTCTTGATAAGCCTCATCCACGAGATCGGTTCCACTACTTGGGAGTCTCGCTAAGTCTCGATAAGTCTCGATAAGGAAGTTCACAAGATCGGTCCCGCTACTTAGGAGTCTCGATAAGCAAGCACGCGAGATCGGTCCCGCTACTTGGGAGTCTCGATAGAAAGATGGAAAGCATGGTCATGTTCAGGAAGGATTTGATAGATCGAGTTGAGTCATGCATGGTCATTGGACAACTTATCGACAAGGTGTAGTCTTCTCGAATGATCGCTGGGGCACCGGAATCATGTCGACCCGGGAGAAGCGAGACGGCTCAAAGTAGGATGCTGGATAACCGCATGGAAGATTCGGCACCTCCGGACTAGCTACCGCGGAGGGACAGTCCAATATCCCCGAGCCGGGTCTAAGATAGCTTGAAGCTAGTGACCACTCATATAGATGGGTCGGCAGAACAACGGCAAATTGCGTATATGCCTTTAGATTGAGTCTAGAACTTGAATGCATATCCAGTCGGTAACACAATATCTGGGCCTAAGATTGGGCTGCAGCATAGGCACCGTGCTTGGCACGATACTTGGCGTCAAGATGTTCATGAAATCGATACTATGTTTCACAAGTCTTGTCTAAGTTGGTTTATGAGTTAAGTCAGGAAAGGCCGTAAGGCAAGTTGATTAAGTCTGGTTGGTACTTGGAAGGTACGGCCTCAACTTCATGGCACGATCAAGTCTATTGGCACGACCTGCACGAGTCGTCCCCCTTGACGTCGTTGGCATGAGAATTGGTCTTGAGGCACTTGAGTTTGAGTAAAATTCTTGGTACGACCGAGTATGCATAAGTTGCTCCTTGGCAAGGTATTGTCTCGACTATGTTGAAGTCTCGAATAGAGTATCGCACGACCCTGCCGTCCCGAGTTAAAGTCGGTCAATTACCTGAGCGATGAGGCACTGCCTCGATTGAAATACACGTTGGCATTATAGCTCGACCATGTCATGGCACATCGGTTGGTCAGGCGTCGTAGTCTTAAAAATTGATCCTAAGGTAAGACTAGAAAGACAATCGAAAAGGATTAAGCTGCACGAAGTAAATGAACGTATCGGTTTTGTATGGGTAGGCGAGAAGCTCACTCCACCAGTACAGTTGAGTACTGACACCCACACAGTTTTTATGTGCAGGCACAGGTAGAAACTCGTGGCGCGAAGCTCGCTTGGATGCGTCAAGGTACGGAGTTCCTTGGTGACTCGAAGCGTGCGGCCGCGTGAAGTCAAGACTTATACGGGACATAATGTATGGACATCGCCTTCCGAAGCTTCTGCTGGCTCAAGCATTGTATCGAGAGATGAGAGAGAGCAGAGTGACTTGTATACTGAGAGAGAAGTGAGCATGAGAGACTTGTAATTATGGCCTTGGGCCCATTGAAATCTCATTGTTCAATATCAATAAAGAGCACTATCGAATAACTTGTATTTTACTTCTAAATTTTTGCTGCATGTTCAATATTTCTGCTTGGGACTTCTGTGCGACGACTTCGTCGCTGCCGCTGTAATCGGTGGTTATGAAACTGCCTTGCACGAGCGCACTCTAGGCTCGTACGGCATCACGTCTTAGCGAGGACGATCGCTCCTACAGGAGCGGGGTGTGACACGTGCATGTCCTGCTGTCTATGCGTCATAACTCGACGCACATAGCTCCATCTCACGTGAAATTTAACGAGCACGTAGGGGAAACCTCTGCCCATATGCCCGTAAAATTTTATGATGTTTCGTCGAGCAAGCGCGGAGAAATTTGTCGTGCACTAGTCGGCTAAACTGTGCACTTAGGCTAAAATTTGCCGCTGACACGGCCCTCGTACGCGAACACGGCGCGTCGAGGACCCGTACCAGGAGTTGGAACACGTAGCCCTATACATAGACAACCCAGGGACTCGATCCCGAGTCTTGGCGTGGCACGACGCGCGAGCCACGAGCGATGACCCGTACGCACGAGCACGCACGCACGCACGCGCGCAGGCCGCGCCCTGTTGCGCGAGCCACTGTGTTGCATCGCTGCAACTTCGTGTCGTGTCGACATATCCTAGACCTACCCCATGACCCTACCGAACCGTGTGCACGAGCACGAGGCTTCTCGTTGCGTGAGCATCGTTCAATCGAGCGATATACGCGCTCTTGACACGTGAAATCGGTTTTTTCGATACGCATTCTCTAGACACGACACGGACACGAACACAGTTTCGACTCTGTGAGTGCCCGAGCACGTCACGTATGTCGAGACTAACATGCTTGCCGAGTTTCGTGATTTATTGTTGAGTATTTTGTGATTTGGGTCATTTTATGAAAATTGGATTTTCTTGACATTCGAATTTGAATAATTTTGTGATATTTGATTTTGGATTTAATGTGATAATTTCTGAGTTTTTGATTCTTGAACACTGTTTTGGACTTGTGGGAATTGACTCTTAGGTTTAATTCATATTTTTAGCCATTATATATATATATATATATATATATATATATATATATATATATAAATAGGTCCTATTATATCTAGTTGTGAATATATGTTAGAAGTAGGTTGTCGAGGCCTTGATCCCAGATCTGGAAATTCATTCCAGGTTCGAGATCGACCCTCATTCCTTTATATACTTGTGTATATGCATATATCCATATATATATGCCTATATGTATATATAATTATATATAGTTTTCTATTGACTGTAGTATATTTGTATATAGTATACTCTTGTAGATATATTTTTAACCTTTCTTCTCAATTTTGTGACTCAAACCAGCAGCCCTTCGACACTCGTACACCCACACACAACCATTCTTCTTTCATAAATTATATATATATATATATATATATATATATATATATATATATATATATATATATATATAAAATATATATATATATATATATATATATATATATATATATATATATATATATATATATATATATATATATATATATATGTATATGTGTGTGTGTGTGTGTGTGTGTATGTGTGTGTGTTTGTGTGTATGTATATATATAACTATATTACTTGTGATGAATATATATATATATAGGTAATGTAATGTTTGCTTGTGATATGACTATAGGGAGTGTTGGGACAGATTAGGAACGTCATAAGGAGCCTAGTTTGGTCGAATTAGCCGACAAGTTGACCAAGTTGACAAAAGTCAACTTTGGGTCAAACTTGATCCAAATCGACTCAAACGAACTCCGAATGACTTGAAAACTTGTGTGTGACCTAAAATTTAGTAAACGGACTAGTTGACTTAGTATTGACTAGGTTTGACCAGAGTTGACCAAGGTTGACTTTGACTTAGAAGGACTTAGAAGCATGTAGAATTGTATTGTAGCCCTTTCTTATGATATGTTAGACCATGTTGTGACTTGTGGATACTTTAAATAGGTTTATATCACTCCAGTTCGGTTACACATCCTTATCAGCAGCTCGAATTGTCAGGCGAGTACATTCTATGACCGTTTCATTCTTGCTTGGACATATTTACTTGTTATAGACTAGTTTACTTGTTGCTGTCACGATATTATCACGGATTAGTACTATGTGGATCTTTTCATGCGATATTATCCCCTCGGATACATCAGGTATATTGTGCTCATGTACTTTATCATGTGCATCGTCTACTCATTGTATTCGTATTTATTCATGTATACTCATGTGACATTCATGTACACTCATGATCATGTGAGCCTTTATTTATAACCCAGTGTGCATGTGGACTAGCTATCCATGTGACGCACTACCTTCATGTGCAATAACATAACCTAGACAGATCTTTGTGTACTGATTGGGGCAGGGGGAGTATTTATTTGGTTATGTGATCTACACCATTTTATGTATAACTCCAAACTAGATTTATGTCATGTATAACCTAAGCCTATTTACATAACCAAACATGTGCTCTGAATCACGTAGTTAGCTCAGTTTTCTTATCTATATCATGTATATCTATTTCTACTATATCATGTTCTTCTTTTTACAGTCTCTCTACTATTTCTTTATCAGCAGTTCATGTATATTATTCTATAGCTTATTTCATATTTTCTTTCATGTTATGAACTGTGTGAGAGATATGTATTCGTTTCTGTCCTGACTGGACCCGTTAAAAATATTACAGATGATGAGGATTGCTGCGACACTTACTATGGAGCAGGCCTAGTTGACACAGGTGACCTGGACCCTCAGCAGGATCCAGTAGTCGCTGAGGACTTGCCATGAGTTAGATTAGACTTATATTATTATCTAGTTATGATACTTTGTGATTGTATTAAGATTTATTATGGTGTGGTTTACACCGGGATTATTCTTCATGTTGTGACTCTCTGTGAGATTATCTTTCTTCTAATCCATCTTAGTTATTGTGATTGAGTTGTACCATATATATATTATTCTCCAATTGGAGCATATTCTAGATTGTGTTAGATGTTGGACCTAGGACAGCGTTCTACCGTCGACACTACGGCGTAGGCTGGACATACCCACGTCTCGTGTCCTTACACCGAGTGTGGGTCGTGACATTCATCAAGCACACGGAGTCATTCTCGAGTCCACCTTCGCGTCAAACCACAAGTCGAAGCAATCAAATTGTCATGCCATGGAAGTTCGATCACCCCCACTGTATGAATCACTATACCAACGCTCACGTGGAGTGATCGCCCTAATCGGCGTGACGCATGTGCGAGGCTGGAGTTGCACTCGTATAAGATAAGAACTTCAATATTGTGGTTATCGTCGAAGCAATCCAAATATTTTATTTTCATCGAAGCCAAGATCTCAATTCAATAGTCTGACCATCATTTGTTCAACTAGAAAATCTTCGAGCCAAGTCTATCTTTTTCTCAACACATTCCAACATCCCAAGTATAACATCCATCGGAACAATGACATCTTACATGATCATCGTTCCTCGAATCAGAGTACCCCCGAGTTATCGCACATCGATCTTTGATACGCCTCAATACCATCGATGATGTACGTAACCTGACGATCTTCCTTTGCAACGAACTCTGAGTCATGCAACTATTGTCCGAATTGGATATACCATAATTCTATTCGATCAAATCCAAAATCACAAGTGCGATCCTCTAGGCTTCCTCGATCAAGACATTCACTTTTATTCATCGTTCTGAATCCTGATTCAACATCATGTTCTAACTCATATTGCTCATTCATAAGTTGTCTGAATGACATCTCGTTCGGGACATTCGAAGTCATGACCAACTAAGCGTGACGCGTTCTAAGGCTTTGCGCGATCGTATCGCCTCGTCGACATACTCGTTGTCGCCTCTAATCCTTAATTTTTGCTTGAATGATTTCCAAGATGGACCATACACCACTCAAGATTCGAGCCATCCAATTTAGTCCATAATCACGTTCGCATTATTCGCTAAAACATCTTTCAGATTCGTTCGATGAATCTCTAGCATAATCGCTCACGTCGTCTCGACGTACTAAGTCGTTCGCACTATTCCTCAATATCTAAACCAATCTTCCGTGTATGCCTAAGCGTTAGTTCGATAACGTTTCTATCAATATACATTCTAAGTGTATCTCCGTTCCTGATCGAGTGATACTTGATATCCCTCGCAATTCGTTTGCACCATAAAGTCTAGGTGCGCGACACGCGGCACAACTTAGCCAAAAGGCCGTGTGCAAAGCCATCCCGTACGGATTATACTTCGATCTTGCACGATCATTTGCTAATGTCGACGTAGGACTAGTTAGGCACGCATGCGACTTGCTAACTTTAGCATGTGTTTTCTATCAACTCAAGTTTGATACCGTTCGACACAAAGGCCATCGCCTGCCGATGCGTTCAATTGAACACTTGTACGAGCTTTTAAAAATATTTGGACTTACTGTATGGACATGCCGTAGGACATTTAAGAGAGAGCGCACACTTCAATATCAACGACGAGCTTTCAAACTGAGAGATTCAACTTGAAGTCCAAGGACGTAAAGCCATGCTCTGATACCATTATGTCACGCTCTGCTCCCGTAGGAGCGATCGTCCTCGCTAAGGTGTGATACCACACGAGCCTAGATTGTGCTCGTACAAGGTAGTTTCATAACGGCCGATTACAGCGGCTGCGACGGGGTCGTCGCACAAAAGTCCCAAGCAGAAACATTGAAACATGCATCAGAAATTTAGAAGCAACACGCAAGTTATTCAAAAGTGCTCTTTATTTATATTAAACAATAAGATTACAATGGGACGCAAGGCCCAGATTACAAGTCTCTCAAGCTCACTTTTTTTTTATTTTATAAGTCACTCTGACCTCTCTCATCTCTCGATACAGTACTTTAAGGCGACGAGTGCAGATTTTGCAAGATGGCGATGTCCATACATTATGTCCCATATAAGTCTTGATTCCATGCGGCCGCATGCTTCAAATCTCCAAGGAACTCCGTGCCTCGATGCATCCAAGCGAGCTCCGTGCCACGAGCTTCTACCTGTGCCTGCACATGAAAACTGTGTGGGTGTCAGTACTCAACTGTACTGGTGGAGTGAGCTCCTCGCCCACCCATACAAAACCGACATATTCATTTACTTTGTGCAGCTTAATCCCTTTTGATTGTCTTTCTAGTCTTGCCTTAGGATCAATTTTAAGACAACGACGCCTTAGCCTATACTTGGCAATACAACGACAGGGTCGTGCTATTCTCTATTCGTGACTTCAATGTATTCGAGGCAGTGCCTCGTCGAGCAGAAACCAATGCAACTCGACCGTGCCAAGACTTTCATTTGTTTTACGTGCCTCTAGACCATTCTCGTGCCAACGACGCCAAGGGACGAATCGTACTGGTCGTGCCAATAAACTTGAACGTGCCTTAAGATCGAGGCCGTGCCTCCCAAGTATCACCCAGACTTAATCAACTTGCCTTACGGCCCTTCCTGACTTAACTCGAGACGAGGCCACATTCATGCCGAAGCACGTATCCTTGCTATAGCCAACTCTTAGGCTCTAGGTTGGTGATGCAATCGTGCACACCCTAACCCGTGCCGATTCAAGGTTAGCGCTTGCTATAAGCGTAACTTGATAACCCAACTCGTAGCCTGCTAGTACTCGATGCAATCCAAAGGCATACACGCGGATAGCCGCTCTTGCCGACACATCTATATGAGTGGTCAGTAGCAATGTCAAGCTATCCTGGATCTTTTGCATAAGGTGACCATTCATGTGGCGAGGTACGAGCTCCCACCGAATGACCCACAGCCTATATTGTAACGGTTCACTTCAATCCAGTCGTACCATCGATGAAGGCCGTACAATATCTGCAATTCCTCCTAGGCCGACACAAACCTGGCACCCCGAGATTGCTCGAGGAATTTTTCCCTTGCACGCAAGTTGTCCAATGACCATGCAAGACTCAACTCGATCTATCAATTCTTTCCTTAATTATGACCATGCTTTCCATCTTATCGAGACTTATCGAGACTCCCAAGTAGCGGGACCGATCTCGTGTGTTTCCTTATCGAGACATAGCGAGACTCCCAAGTAGCGGGACCGATCTCATGAACGAGACTTAACGAGACTCCCAGGTAGCAGGACCGATCTCGTGTGATTCCTTATCGAGACTCCCAAGTAGCGGGATCGATCTCGGCGACAACCAGTCGCATGGACTTTCTTTGTCCGTGGCATACTTTTCACTAATCCGACCGTGTCTCGTGCCTTATTTGCACAACGACTTGACGAGCATAGGCTATGCCAAGCTTCGCATCGAGGGAACGCACCGTGAATGCATTCGACTTGAACAACCAAGTTCTCGGGTGCCTAGACTTAAGCCACAAGCCGTGAAATACGACTTAACCCATGGGACATGCGAAGGCTATGCCAAGCCTTGGATGATGGGACGGTGCATGCTTTATCAAGCATTCACATGGGCGACGCCTATGACTTAGGCTATTTCGAGCGTTGTTCCAACTTAGAAACTTAGGCCAACTTCCATCTCCCAAGCCACGGGACGAAGGATCGAGTGCCATTTTAAAAGAACGCTGAGCAAACTTCTAAGCAGACCGTGGGACCATTTTCCATGTTCTAAGACATTCCGACCCGTCGAGATTATTCATTTAGCTATGTGGATGCGTCTCTTTTATTATCAAGCCTAACTTGTGTAACTTGAAAACATGCGAGTTATTATGTGAAGGCTAAGATGAGGCAGGTTCATCGAAGCTACCCCACCTGAGCGAGGAGTCGCCTCGACCGAGCAGGATATCGAGCCGCCGTTGCATAGCTAAGTCCGAACGCCGTCGGTGTTTTAATTCCTCCGATTGACTGAGCGGGATGGGGCACTACACGGAGAATGGACATTCTCTGTGATATTACCACGAAGAATGATCATTCTCCTGTATTTTATGGCCAGTTGAAACTTTGAAGGGCCATAACTTTTGACTGGGAGGTCGAAATGAGGCCCGATTTGTCGTAAAAGGAGCGTATTTCCGATGAGCCAGTGATTAATAACTTTTTCGTAAGTTGGCCTTTTAAAATCTTAGAATCGCAAAAAAATGATGTTTGGACCTCCATTTAACAGTTTTACCGTTTGTCGACCTTTTCGAAAATTTTTGACGAGTTTTTAAAGTAAGATTTAAAGATTTTTTAGGAGAAAACCTAGATTCGAAAGTGAGCAGCGTATGAAATAAGAGGAAGTATCGAAACATTTTTTAAGAGTAGTTTCGTGGGTGTTTTCAATAAATTAGAAGGAAGGGCAAAAAGGTCATTCGAAACCCCTTTATATATTTTTTGCTAATTCTGGGCACGCGATGAAATGTTATTGTGCGGTAGATTTTAAAACTTTTTCATTTTTTGGGCATTTCATAAATTTTCCCTAAAAATTTAATCTCATTTAAAACTAAAGCTAATCTAGATTAATTAAAATGAAGTTAATCTATTGTTAATTATAATTAATATTCTAAATCTGAATACAATTTTTTTTTTAAAATCTATAATAATATAAGTAATATATAATGCAAGTTTGCTAAAACATTATGTAGTCTATCTTAATATAGTCTAATGAAAATTTAATCCAACTTAAAGTTGAGTTATATAATTAAAATTTTGATCCAATTAGAAAAGTTGGTACCTAATTTAATAGTCTAATTTAAATATAATTTATTGAGATAGATTCGGTATGACTACACTAAACATAAAAATTTGATATGAAAGACGTGATAGAACTTTTTTCAGAAATTAATATAAAATGAAGGATGCCAAATACTTACCAACTTTACTCATAAGTTTGGAACAGTCGAGAAAAAATACTTCGATACAAAAAAAGAAATAATATTGATATTTTGTTTTAATTCGTGAGAATTGGATACATTAGAAAAAGATGATATATATATATAAATAAATGTAAATAACTTCGACGTTCTATATATGTAGAAAAATCAATAAAAAAAAGAGATACAAACCAATCTGAAGTCAGCATAAGATGTTTGGAGAACTTTATTTCTTCTTCTTTCCTTCTTTTTATTTCCTTATATACCGCAAAACATAAAATAGAACAAAAAATAGTTACGTATGAAAAAAAAGGAAAAAAAGGAAAGAAAAGAAAAGAGAAGATTAGAGAGAGAGAGAGAGAGAGAGAGAGAGAGAGAGAGAGAGAGAGAGAGAGAAATAAAGGTACGGACCCAAGAGATGAGGATGTTACGATAGTTTATAAATTTAAATTAGTGGAGGTGTAACTGACCTTATTATCCCTATAAAAATAATTTTTAAGCAAATATATATATATATATATATATATATATATATATATATTTTTTTTTTTTTTTTTTTTTTTTTTTTTTTTTTTTGAAGCAATGGGTAATTGTGGCGAACTCGCCTCCACCGGGGCTCGAACTCCCGACCACTTGGGCCGCATGCATCTCTCTTAACCACTAGGCTAGAGGTCATTTGCATATATATATATATATATATATAATCCAAATACCCCTAGTAATGGAATTATATAATAGTATAGTATAGATATAGATACTATGGATATAAGCAAGATATATCATATATTTTTGCCTCTAATCAAAATATAAGATTTTAATAATTTCCACATGTTTCCATCCAAAACACGATAAATCAATCTCTTTTTAGAAATATATTAATTTATCAAATATCTATAATATCAACATATCCATTTACGCAATGTTGAACTAAGATTTTCAATATATATTACCTGAAGCTAATGGCAAAAAATATATTAAATTTTAAAAATAAAATTTTTAAGTTAAATTCTCGTACATTAAAAATATAATATTTTTAAATTTAAAATCAAATTCATAAGTTAAACTATAATAAATTAATTTATAATCTTTTATCAACTTAAATTATTTCAGATTAGGTTTTAAACTATGAAATCATTTCAGAAAATTTTAAATATTGCAATCAAATTATATGTTATATATTTATGTATTAACTCATGTTTTTTCACTGATATGCTATTCTCCAATTCATTAGTAAATTAATAAACAAATAATACATCTAATCTTTAATGAGAGTGTAGAACATACAACCACTTTGCATGCAATTGAATTATAAAATTCAAAATTTGCAACAGTTGAATTAAATACCATTTGACAACAAAATTTAAGAACCAAGGAACTACTTGGATGATGGTAAATTAGTTCCAAATGACACACATCCACGATTTTATTCCCTTATCGTTGAAGACAATTTCTGATTAATATCTCTCGTAGAAAATTATTATTTTTTCTTTAAAGAGAAAGGAACCAACCTTAAAAGTCAGCATGAGAAGTTTGAGATTTTTGTTCTTTTGGATAGGAAGAGACGGTGAGTTACATTAGTGGTAATGTAAATTTAAAAAAAAGAAGTCCTGCAGATAAAAGGTGAGTTAAATTAGTGGGGGTGTAATTTTTTGTTGTTGATATTTTTAAATATAATATTCATTTAAACATTTATTTGAATTATTAGATAATTGAATTTTTAAATTACATATATAAATCCATTTCATTGTTTAAATATATGCCTAGCCACCGCACAATATGAAATGACCATGAAAAATAAATATACAGTTTAATAATGAAATTACCATGAAAAAATACGAAGAAAACAAAAATAATCAAAATTTCTTCTCCATATGTTCTTCATTATTTTTCCTTCTTCTTGGAGCATCGGTTCTCCAAATATTCATTTAAATCTCTTTCTAAATTTCTTCTCTCTGTTCTTTATTATTGTTTCTTCCTCTTGTTGGATCAGTTCAACACATTTTCAAATTTAGAATGCAAAATATAAGATTCATTTAAATCATTTTCTAAACTTGAATCTCTTTCTAAATTTTCTTCTCGCTCCGTTCTTCATTTATTTCCTTCCTCTTGGAGGATTAATACAATACATTTTCAAATTAAAAATATAAAATATAATTTTTATTTAAATTCTTTCATAAATTTAGTATTTTTCATATTTTTAAATATAATATACATTTAAGCATTTATTTTTATCATTAGATAATTAAAGTTTTAAATTACATATATAAATCAATTTTTGTTTAAATATATGTGTAGCCGTATCACAATAGGAAAGAACCATGTAAAAAAAATACAAAAGAAATGGAACAAAAAATAAATGTTTCTTCAACATATTTCCTTCATTATTTTTCCTTCCTCTTGGAGGATCAATTCAACACATTTTTAAATTTAAAATTCAAAATATTCATTTAAATCACTTTCTAAAAATTTTCCTCTATCCGTTCATAATTATTTTTTTCTTCCATTTGGAGGATCACTTCAACACATTTTTGAATTTAAAATGCAAATTATAAGATACATTTAAAGTGTTTAAATTTTTTTTAATATATTTTTAAATATAATATTCATTTAAACGTTTATTTGAATTATTAGATAATAGAATTTATAAATTACATCTGTGAATCCATTTCGTTGTTTAGATATATGTCTCAAATTATTAGATAATTATCAACTATGGACGACTTAAAAGAAAGAATAAATAAAAATAAATGAAGAGATCAGACCTTGCTTCACTAAAATGGTACGCCGATAACTGATAAAGAGAAGATGAAGGTAGTGAAAAATATTTGCTTTATCATGAGTAGTTATAAATTTTTACGTCGAGAGAGAGAAACATAAGATGCGTGCATACATTGAGTAGGTTACGGAGATTTTGAATTTTAAAATTAGTGGATGGTGTAAATGACATTCTTATTCTAAAATTAAAATGATTTTATCTAAGAATGTATAGAAATTATATAATCCAAATATCCCTGGTATTTAGATTATATAATAGTATAGATAGAATTTATAAATACATCTATAAATCCATTTTTTGTTTAGATATATGTCTCAATTATTAGATAATTTTCAACTGTCGACGACCTAAAAGAAAGAATAAATAAAATAAATGAAGAGATCAGACCTTGCTTCACTGAAATGGTATGGGTTCAAAGATGCCAGGAGTAAATGCTGACAACTAAGAAAGAGAAGATGAAGGTAGTGAAAAACATTTGCTTTATCATGAGTAGTTATAAAATTTTACGTAAAGAGAGGGAAAAACGGAAGATGCGTGTTGGTTACGGAGATTTGATAAAATTAGTGGATGGTGTAAATGACATTCTTATCCTAAAATTAAAATGACTTTATCTAAGAATGTATAGAAATTATATAATCCAAATTGTGGTGAACTCGCCTCCACTGGGGCTCGAACTCTGACCACGTGGACCACATGCATCTCTTTTAACCACTGGCTAGAGGTCATTTGCTATATATATATATATATATATATATATATATATATATATATATATATATATATATATATATATATATATATATATATATATATATATAACTCCCTTTCTCTCTCTGTCACACTCACTTTTCAATTTCAAGGGTATTTTAGTAATTGTAATTTATTTGAATTTTTATGATTTTATTTGAATTTTTATCTATTTATTAATTAGATTGATTGCAGTGTGATTTGATTGGTTGTAGACTGGTGACTTGGTAGTATAAGTAGTTTGACCTTAGTCAACCTTCACTAGAAGCCTAATAATGTAATTAAAATTCACATTTTGGTTTTTAAAAATTATTTAGATTTAATCTCTATTTTTGGAGTGGTTTAAATGATTTTTAAGTTATTTTTTGCATTAAGCCTTTTTAAGCTTTTTTTGACATGGGCCTTCTTGCAACTTGAGAGTGCTTGGCCCATGTGTAAACCCTAACCCTAGAGACCCATACCTGGCCGCCCAACAGCAGTACCCCCTCCCTCTTCATTTCATTTGCGAAGCTTTAGCCTCCACAAGTGAACCCAAAGAGATCCCCTTCTCCAAAACTCATTTTTCCTTCATCTGGAGTCCGTTTCTTCCCAAACGAACACCGTTGCACTTGTCGATGAGAGGAGGATCTACTGGAGCATTTCTAACGAGGAGGCGGAGGCAATTGCTTGAGGGGAATCGACTGACACGACGACCGAAGGACTCCATTTATTGAGTTTTCGATACGCAATAGGTAAACCCTTTTCTACCATAGTTATTCTGAATTTTCTTTCATATTTGCATCCATATATGTACCCTTGACATGTCCCTGAAGTTTGGTTTGGTTTTGACTTCGTTTGATAGCGGTATCGGACACGTATTGGTCTCACGTTGCACGTGTTCGGCAAAATGCCACTTAAAATTGAAAAGTGTTAATTTTTGATTCTGTTTTCACAAAATCCTTCCTTATATGATTTGTAATAAATTTCGTGAAGATGGATTAGAAATCGACAAGATTTTGGCATCCGAACGGACACGAACACGCGTGCACGAGATCCCGTGCACGATCCCGTGCACGCCCTGCAGTCTGTGCATCATAACTCGACGCACAGAGCTCCGTCTTGCATGAAATTATTCGAGCACGTAGGAGCAATCTCTGCCCACATGCCCGTAAAATTTTATGACGTTTCCTCGAGCGAGCGCGGAGAAATCACGCGTGCACTGGTCGGCTGAACTGTGCACTCGGGCTGAAATTCGCCGCTGAAACAGCCTTCGTACGCGAACACGGCGCGTCGAGGACCCGTACCAGGAGTTGGAACACATAGCCCTATACCGAGACTACCCAGGGACTCGATCCCAAGTCGTGGCGTGGCCCGACGCGCGAGCCACGAACGACGAACCGCATGCACGAGCATGCACGCACACGCGCAAGCGCGCGCAGGCCACGTGCTGTTGCGCGTGCTGCTGTGTCGCGTTGCTGCGACTTCGTGTCATGTCGACGTATCCTAGACCTACCCCGTGACCCTACCTAGCCGTGTGCACGAGCACGAGGCTTCTCGTTGCGCATGTGATGCGCAATCGAGCGAGAACACCCTCTTCGACACGCGAAATCGGTTTTTCCGATACGCATTCTCTGGACACGACACGGACACGATTTCGGACCCGTGAGTACCTGAGCGCATCACGTAGGTTGAGACCAACATGTATGCCGAGTTTCGCAGGTTGATTTGGTGTATTTTGCGTTTTGATTCGTTTTGTCGAAATTGGGTTTTTCGGGTTCAAAGTTTTGAATAGAAATGTGATTTTTCGATCCTTTGACTTTTGTCACGCCCCAGAACCAGAATACTGGAGAGTGGGGGAATGACTCAGCCAGCTACGTATTACGGGTAGATGAATACCGTATAATACGATCAATGCTGTCTAACCAGACGAAGGGGTACATACTACATAAAATTCTTACTATGGTCATTACACATCTATTGTCTCAATCATTCAAATAAGAAACAGTAATAGAGAACATGTGAGATAAAGCAGTAAGGCGTCCCAAACGTTCTGTCAAAATGTTCTTGATATCTGGCTTTACAAAACATAGCCAGATTGATGTAGCAAAAGTATACACAATTGTTATCAGCTGCAGCCTGACTTTAGTTACAATTATGTAAAAGTAAGTACAAGACAATCCGACTAACATGTCGGTGCCAAACGGCCAAGTATAAAGTAGATAACAAAACGAGCGGGGAAGTAAGGAACCCACTCGAGTCCTCCTGCGATCATCCCTCTAGTGTTGACCATCTTGGAGGTAGAAGTAAGCTGAATCCTCGGGAACCGGCTCTAAATCTGGCCATTCAAAACCAGAGAGGTTAGACCTCTAATAGCAAGTACCACAAGGAAGCACGACATGAGAACTAAAACCAGTAAGAGAATATAATAATAGATCTCTGTTTTCCACTAGGATTCATATCACATCACGACACTTCGAGCCAACCTCCCAAACAAACAAGGACATAAGTTGGCCCGTCATGTCCTGACATTCTGATCATCCCAGTTAGGTAACAGAGTAGGTACAGTACACAAACAGATCAATTTAAAACGGCCATTCAACTACTACGGCTTGCTATTGTGAGTCCCAAGTTATCCTGGAATAATGCAATTAGGGACTCCTCAGTTCTTACCATGTGCGAGCAAGGCTAGTCTATCCAGTCAATCATGTGCGCCATGCATGAATTAGACGAGTCCTAGCAGGACGCCCGTCAATATACAATATACAATAATAATAAAAGCAGATACTGTTCCCTGCCCGTGTGGCAGTTTTACAGTATCTGTGGGAACCAGCCGGCCCGTCGGGTATTACTTGTCCCAAGGGGGCTGCCATGTAAGAACTCGGGAATCCATTCTCTCCATGCCATCATTATTTTATTTAACTTAATAGTCCCTACGTTGAGTGAAATCCCATGCCGTGGATCATGGTCATTCAAATGAGTACTTTCGTACGGGGTACGATATGCACAACTCTACAACGATACCAGTGCGGTTAGGTTGCAGGTCTTACATAGCGTAATGCAACAATCAAATCTAACCACGGTAATCATGCCTTGACCATAAAGTACACATGCTTCTTTTGTAGAAAATAAATAAGTAAATAAATAAATAAATAGATTGAAGCCTGCATGTGCATGTAAGTCAATATTCGGGATCAGCCAGTCGATTACAATAGCCCATAACATGAACGTGTCTCATTCATTCAAGTCAATAAGACGACTAGCCAGTCTCTTAGTTCCGACCAGGAACGCATGATTAATTTAGTCAAGATAACCATTATTATCAATGGTGACAAGGCATGAAAGTCAATTAGCATTAAACGGGGGTCGAGTCTATAACTCTCATGGTCAAGCCCCAGTCATACTGGGTATCCCAAAAATCAATCGGGACACAAGGCACATTCCACATAACAATTGATATTAACAATATTATCATATCATGATTTTATCGAGTTTATGCCAAAAAGGCGTAAGGATATAAAATGGACGTTAGTAGGCTACGCTCATGTCAGGCTACGCTCATGTCAGGCTAAGTAGGCTACGCTCATGTCATGATTTTATCGAGTTTATCCAGGGTAAGTAGGCTACGCTCATGTCAGGCTACGCTCAAGTCAGCGTACGCTCAGGTCAAAGAGGCAGCGTATGGGCTCCATACAACTCCTCACCATCCAAGTGAGCGTATGCAAGTCATACGCTCCCAAAAGGTAGCGTATGAACTCCATACGACTCCTGACC